>PJEM01006719.1:78211-106782 GCA_004023845.1 Helogale parvula | reverse complement strand
CCCCCCCCCCCCCCCGTTTTGCAAATGAGGAAACAGGCTCAGAAATCAAGTTACAAGGCTATTAGGGGAAAAGATAGAAGTGTGAGCCTAGATCTTTCTGGTGCCATAGCTCAACGTGACATTCTGTGTATTCCGGTATGTCCGAGGGGTCATAGGAGCTGGAGGGGTCGGTGGTGGTGTACGTGGTAGAGGAAATGCAGTGCTTTCTGCCCGGGTCCCATTTACAGGGAAAGTGAACCTGAACTGCGTTGGAGGGAATGTCTGGTTGTGGAAGGCGGTGTGGGTCTTCTGAGCATTAGTGCAGCAGCGTCGTCGGGAGGAATGTGCTGTGTCTATCATTCCACCGGGCGTGTCAGGGCTGTTCGCTGATCCTGAGAGAGCCTGAGGTCTGGAGAAATCGGGCTCCTCCCACTGGAGGGGGGTGACCCTCCCCACCCTCTGCACAAAAGACTTTTCTTTTTTCAGGACAGTTAAAATGTCAGTACGTTTTGCCTTTTGAGATTAGGCAAATGTGAAATTATGGAATTGTTTGAAGACCTCCAAATGGAGAACGTGGCTTATTAAGTTTACCTTCTCTCTCTCAGCTAAAATTCCCTCATGGGGCATGCCTCATGGATTTCCAGGAAGAATTAATAAGAGTTTTAGCAGTTCGTGCTAAGATCTCCTGGAATAAGCTTCTAGGGCATAAGATAGCTCTGTGCCAGGAATTAGAGACCGGGTTTTCATTCTGGGCGAAACTGGGTAAAATTAAGACTGGCAGCAGTGTACACAGCCACACTAGCAGACGTAGAGAGTTATGTATCTTTTATTTCTGCCTTATTCCCAAAGGGTTTAAAGCATAAAGCAGTAAAGACAATTTGCCAGACGGTTTTTTCTGTGAAAATGCAGAGGGAACTACAACTTGATAGCTTTTTTTTTTTTTTTTTTTTAAACCTGTGGTCTGGGCAGTTTTTGGAAAGCTGGAAACTATAAAATGTTCCCTGTCTCCAGCTGCTTCTCTCGAAAACAGTTTTAGCCCAGGCACTCCGTTATGAGTTCGGGGTTTGTGAATTTGGGTGTGGAGAGGGAGGGTGAGGTGACTAAAGCAGTGCTCTGCTGGTATTGTGGTGTGTACGTGATAGGCAGGATCTATGCTGACGTTCTCATTCATTGGTTTCAGGTCCCCTGTCTAAATGACCTTTCCCTAAAATTATGTGTTTGTTTGAAGTGCAAATTAATTAGTGGGTTTGTACTTCTGGCTTGGAGTTTGGGACAGGAATGCATACCAAACCTAGATATTGAGAGTAGGCTGTTGTCTTCAGTACTAGTGGTGGAGTCAGTGAAAGATTCATAGGATCAAATAAATTATTTTCTTTCCTAGGGGAGAGTTGTGCTAATCCCATCCTGTTTTGCAAATCTGCTTTTCCTAGGCAGTATCTAAGCTGTACGGACTCTGGGGAGAACTTGCCAGGGAGCCTGGGGAGAGAGGGTGAGTGGTAGGAAGGCAGTTGGACCCAGAGATTGGAGTAAAGGAGTTTACAAGAATTTTTGCTTCGATCTGTTGTTTTATTTAAAGCCAAGAAGCCTCGATTGCACCGCCTCCTCGGCCCCCCACATTGCAGCTTGGAAATGCCCTTACTCTTCCCTGCCATTGCTGCAGCCTCCTGTTGGTTATGCCTGCTCAGGAGAGCTCAGCCCCTTCAGTGAGCACAGACTCTAAGTGCTGAATGTTTATGTTCAAGGTAGGACCCCCCCCCCCCAAACAAGGCATATCTCAGTAAACTGGCTGAGAAGGTGGAATGAAGAGGTACATGATGTATGTTAATATTTCCTGTGTTCTATGGGGAAAATGATCTGATTTTCCATAAAAAGTCAGTAACCAAATTTCAGTGTTAAATTTGACTATAAACATAATTTTCAGTGAGTTTTGTTATTTGGGATTTAAAAAGCCTCCAGTCAGGGATTATTTTGCTTCCTTAATGTATAATGTGATTGTTTTTAAATAAGACAGGTGCTGTGCCTGGTGTGTGGGGGGCAATTCCTGACTAGATGGGGTTGAGCTTTGATTTAAGTAGCCCAGAAGAACACTTAGGCACGGATAACCTTTGAATTCTACTTTTAGTATTGCTGTGTAGTTGGAGCACTTGTTGGATTATAGTGAGTTAACACTCTGATTTTTAAGGCATTTTGTGATGACTTGCCTTGAGGTAATTGTAGAATCCCCAGAGGGCAGGTCTAAAGATTGATTTGTGTGTGAAAAATGGGTCACAGTTGTATCTAGCTGTTGATTCTGGGAGTAACTAAGTAATAGCGTTACTGGTTTCTTTATTCTTGGCCAGCATTATATGCTGATATATGTACCATCCTGATGGGTTTAGCACCATGGCTGGAAGTCTGTCTCCTTGGATAAAAAGTATGGGAGTCGTTTTCTGTTGGAGGAAAGCAGTTACCTTGAACTGGGTTTTTTTTTTTGGGGGGGGGGTGTTATTTTTTTGTTTTTTGTTTTTTTTTTTTTTGTCTTTTGACAGAACACTTAATCTCTTACTACCTAACACCTGTGCTCTCTGCAGTCTGGCTTTGTGCTTCTGACTCTGATACCATCTGTCTCCTGAGTCTCTTCTTTCTCCTGAGACTTTTTTTTTTAAGCTGTAATTTTGGAATGGTTTTGAAGATTATTAGAGACCTGTCTATCTCCCAGATCTAACTCAGAGTTGACACCAAAAGCAGATTCTAATGGCTGTTTTCACAGATGAGAGAATTAAGCTGAGAATGAAAAGTGGTTGTTTTAAGTCCATTCCGTTAGTGGATGATAGAGCCGGAATTGGAACTCTGGCCTCTTCCTTCCCACATGGGTATTTGTGAAATTCAGGCACCTTGATCTTTGCTATATTGGTCTCTGAGACTTAAAATCCTCAGGGTCTCATGAGACTCTACAGCTTTTCCCCTGCCGGGTCTGATCTTCTCTTGTCCTGGCGCTGACAGGCTTCCCCCTCCCCCTGAATGCCACATTCCCTGTGGCTCATTCTGTTGGCTCCTGCTTGGCCCCATACACAGAGGCCTGTGTGTTCTTGCAGCACCAGCTCTGTGCGACCAAGTTGGAGGTTGAGCTCCAGCCCTGAGTGTTCTCAGAGTCCATCGTTCTGGCCTGCTGAGTGAGTTCTGTCTTTCTGAGGCACGGTGAAACCAGCAGTTTTAAAAACAGGACAGATTTCTTCCCTTATTTCATCTCTTGGGGCTAACTAATCTAATTCTATCCCTGCTACCCAATTAGTCTGTTTTTTTCCCCCAACTAGACTCTAGTGTCCTCTAGGGGGAGAGAATTGTGTTTGGGGTGTTTTGGTTTTTATTTTTATTTTTTAATGTTCGTTTATTTTTGAGAGCGAGCATATTCAGGGAAGGGGCTAAGAGACAGAGGGACAGAGGATCTGAAGCAGGCTCTGCGCTGATAGCAGCAAGAACCATGTGGGGCTTGAACTTGAGAACTGTGAGACCACGACCTGAGCTGGAGTCGGACTCAGAGCTGACTGAGCCACCCAGGCGCCCCCTTTCTTTAAAGTTTTTCAGTTACCGAAGGCCCTAGTGCAGAAGGACACTAGGTAAATAAATACATTCTTGAAGCTTTCTTGGGAATCCTATTCCAGTTTCCGGAACTATAACGCCTTGATGTGGTTTACCTCTGTGTCTCCCTTGGCCCCTGCCACCCTTCCTTCCTTCTCCCTTACCATGGCTACTGCTAGCTCAGGCCTCCTTTGAGTATTTTCAATCTGCTCTTTCTCCCTTCCTCCTCAGTTGTCCTTGGCCATTCACACCCATCACTCTGTGGCCCTCCGCCATACCAGTGATCCCATTCCTCCCCAGACCTGTTCTCCTGGGATTGTAGAGCATGGAGAATATAGTAATTGCTACTATAGTTTATTGGCATTGCCTTGATTCCTACGAAGGTGCCAGCTTACCCATTCTCCTTACTTTTGTACCATCGTTGCAAATGTCGGTATAGTGAAAAAGGAAATTGGTGTCTTAAGATTCTGAAAGTAGATTTGGTTGCGTGGACTTCGGAAAGGGCTTTGGCGACCACCATGAGTGCACTTGGAGAGCTGCTCCCACATAGTAAGGGTCAGTCCCCTTGGTAGCGTACGAAGCCCATCGTGGGCTGGCTTCAGTCTAGTCGTCTACTGGTCTCTTCCTTGAACCTTTTTAAAATTGAGAGAGAACGTATGTATGGTAAGACACTAACTGTAAGTATGTAGCTTGGTTAGTTTTTGTGTTATTTTTATATACCTAAGTAAGTGCCACACCGATTAAGATATAAAATGTTCCCTGCACAGGTTAAGATTGCCTTAGGCCCTTTCCCGTTCTGTATCTCACCCCTGCCCCCACCGCCACCTCTGGAAGGAGCTGTTCTGACTTCCTTTGTCCTCAATTAGTTTTGCCCATTTTTGAACTTAAAAATGAAATCATGTCATACACTCTTTGGAGTCTAACCCTCCCCCCAACTTAATTTACTATCTGAAATTTTTACAAGTTGCAGTGGAATCCCAAGTTTATTGCTGTAATCCGACTGTTCCTAGAATTAATAGAGTGACTTTCTACACCTAAACTGGGCAAGCAGTGTGATACATGCTGAGTGCCCGCTTTCCTCCTGGAGTCTGGAATTCGGGCTTATTTCAGGCAGAGGCTGCTTGTGTAACCACCCCTTGATAAAAACCCTGGCACCAGGTTTCTAGCAGGCTTCCCGGGTTGGCAATATTTCAGGTGGGTTGGCATAACTTGTTGCTGGGGGAGCTAAGCAATTAAGAGAATCTTGTGGGACTCCTGGGAGAGGACCCTTGGAAGCTTGTCCCTGGTTTCCTCCAGACTTTGTCTCCTATGCCTTTTCCCTTTGCTGGTTTTTGTCCGTCTCTTCTGGCTGTAATAATTAGCCATATGTGCAGAGTATGATGATGTGCAGAGTATGATGATGTGCTGAGTCCTGTGAGTCCTCTCAGTGATTCATCAAACCCGGGGGTGGTCTTGGGGACCACCAGCACAGTGGGTGTTGGTTTTGTTTCTCTTCAGAGTTTGAGTACAAAACTGCTGTGGCTGTTCTTGTACCTGCCTGTTTATGGGCCTGCGTATGGTCTTTCTCTTGCACATGGGAGCCCGAGTGCAGTTGCTGGGGCGTGGCATGGTGTCTCTTGCACTTAAAATCCAGCAACAGTGTGCTTCTGGCTTTTGCCTACAAGCATCTGTTTCATCCCTTGTTGCCCCTGTACATGTTCTTTTGCCTAGACTTCCCTCCCCACGCCTTCTATGACCATATGGTAAAACTCTTTAATATTTTCACCTTCCTACTACTCTTGTTATTATTTTATATATTTATTGTCGGGCTTGCAAAATAGCATGTAACATACCTAATGTTCTTGTGTCCCCATTAGACTAACTCCTTGGCTGCAGGGATTGTCACGTTTACCCCCTTTCTCCAGAATGGCTCCTGGCGTATGACGAGAATACAGTCAGTAAATGTAATTGTGACCTTTGGGTCTGCAACCATCAGGTTATGTTGTTCATGGGTTCTTTGTTTTTTGTTCATGTGAATTGTCTCTGGTCCAAAGGGTTTAAAACCCCAGCTGCCAAAATGACTTTGAGTGTCTTGGTGCTTTGACAGTGACAAAGCTAGAGTTGGTGACTAAATTTTTATTTTTGATCTTAACATTGAAGAAAGGAGTCACTATCATTTATGGAAGTTGTGTTTGAGGTGGTAGAACATGCCTGGGAGAGGCATGCGACACGGGTCTGCCTTTCCTGTGGTGTCTGAATTGAGTACCTGCAAATGTAGCAGATAGGCTGAGTGCTGCTGTGATGAAGGGCTCGGAGGGCCTGACCATTCATCAGATTCAGAGCTAACAGTGCATATAGCTAACGGTTTGATAAGTGTGACAAGAGCTACAGTTACAGTGACCATGTGTTCGGATATTCTTGAACAGTCATGGTATTACATATTTCCTTAATGTTCTCATAAACTTGTTTTGGAAATTGTAGGATTTTCCTTTCCAGACTGAGTTTATTAGAGAGGGAGGGAGAGAGAATGTGTGTATTGCATTGGATAGACAGTGTAGAAACTGAAAACTAACCGGAAAAGAGAGATCCAGGAGAAAGGGGTTCCTGAATTAAATGAGTGGAGAAGAGTTAAGGATCAGATCCCCCACCCCTAAATACCAAGTAAGATAAACTTGAAATATTGTTGGGTTTGGCAACTATGAAGTCATTAATTTTTTCTGTGGTGTTGTTTTGCAGGCTCATGGTAGCAGAATATCATGGGTTCAGGAGATAAATAGGAAGTTACGAAGCAATAGCACCTTTTCAGAAGGTTGGTAGTAGAGCAGAAAGAAAGAAGGCGGTGTCTTGGGAGGATGTTTTAAGTCCAGGAAGATGTTTGGTTTTGGTTTTTGTTTTGTTTTTAAGATGAGAGAGCCTTGGGCACACTTACAGATGATGGGAGAGAACCAGTGGGGAAGAGAGAGGAAGGTCAGGAAGGAAGAGGAAGGAGGGGTGGCATCTCAAACCCTGTATCTAGTGGTGGATTTGCTTTGTTTTTCTCTAAGTAGGGACCTGCAGCCATCTCTCCTTTCTTCCTGATGAACCTCCCTATCCTGCCCCTGTCCCTCTACCTGCTTGCATAGAATTTACTGTTTTGTATCTACTCTGTGCTTATTCTCTGCTTGTCTGTTCTCCTTCCCACACTGATGGAAATTCTGATTTTTCATTTTTCTCTAGCTTAAAAGTTTCAGTTGTCAAACCATTCCAGATACCTTAATTTATTCTTTTCCTCTGTGTATCATTTTGTGCTTACCTCGATCTCCACTTCCCTAATGATTTCCTTCTCCCACTTAACTAATTCTTCTGTGGGCAGGGATTATGTTTTATTTATCTGTAATCTCAAAATCTAACCTAACAGCCTTTTAGTATTTGTGAAATATTAGATTGAACTATATGAAGTTTCCATTTTGTTGGTTGCAAAAGGTAGAGTATTGGCAGTTTTGTATGGACCAACCTAATAAATTTTAATTCCTTTCAGTGTTGCACAGAAGATTTGAGGTGGAAGTTCAGCTAAGAATGGACAACTAAGGGTCAAGGTGAAAGTTAAACATAGAGAAGCACTTCTTCAATGCACAGTCATTGAAGTTCAACCAGAAATTGGCTTTGCGTTACCAAGTGACCAAAGCAAAGGTGGAAATTTGGCTAGATGATTTACATTCTTTTGTAAAGATAACCTGTCAATTCCTCAGGTGAAACTATAGCATTTCCTAATCTTTGGTCTGAATAGCATTTTTCTTTTTTTTTTAATTTTTAATACTTATTTATTTTTGAGAGACAGAGACAGATCATGAGCAGGGGAGGGGCAGAGAGAGAGGGGCAGAGAGAGAGGGTCACAGAATCGGAAGCAGGCTCCAGGCTCAGAGCTAGCTGTCAGCACAGAGCCTGACGCGGGGCTCGAACCCACGGACCCACGTGAGATCATGACCTGAGCTGAAGTCAGATGCTCAACTGACTGAGCCACCCAGGTGCCCCTGAATAACATTTTTCTAAGTGGATGTTCTTATAAGGGCTGTTGAAAATTGTAGTTAAATAGTATCCTCAGAATCATGAGTGTAAATCCTATAGAGGTTTTATTCAGCTTTATTACTTACTATAAAGGCAAACTGCCGAAGTGTGTCTCCCAACCAGTTCTTCAGGGGTATGTAGGTAGATTGCCCCAATATGCTGTTGGTGTATCTTAATAAAAAAAAAAACACCAAGATTTAAATGTTCAAGATGAATGCTTTCAACTAAAAAACATCTAATTAGAAAATCTTACTCTCAGAAAAAATTTTAATGTGAACACAGTTTTGCTGGAAGCTTAGTAGATTCCGATCTTTGGACCCCAGATTAAAACTCCATCTTGACGAGTAAAGTGTGTGTCCTTCAGACAGTCTTCTATAAATTTCTGAGCTGGCTTTTCATGAGCCCATAGTAAATGATTAGCTGAAATGGCCATGAAGAGGACTGCAATATAGGTATTGTGTTTTTGATTAAAGGCAAACTGAATTATAATCACCCCAGAGATGGTAGAGTTGGCATTCACTGATGACCATTAAATATCCCCAGACCAGGATTTTGACCTAAAAGAATGGCCATCCTATCATCATGTTGATCCTGGATTATATGGCATCTGAAGGCAAGGTCAGGGTTTCCAAATTAGACAGTTCTAGCATACAAATAAGTATAAAATTTGGGCATCTTATTCTTTAACTAGAATACATAGCTACATGGTATCGGTTCAGATTTTTAAAGTGTTGGGAGGGACAGTTTCAAACCACAAATGCAGAAAAACCTCCAGTTGTGTGCTAAACAAGTAAATAAGCTGCTTGGTGAACGTGACCAGGATGAACTTACCCAGGCACTTTATAGATTTCTCATTACTACAGAGTCTTCAAGGTAGGTGGTACTCCACTTTATGCCTGAGGCAACCAAGGCTCCTAGAAGATCTCTGAATGGTAGACTTAGTATTTGTACTCCAAGTGCTGTGTTCTTTCTGCTTTTTGAAACAGTGATTCATTTTGGGGGAAGATTCTTCCCTTCTGGAAAAGGGGAATGCTTTTTTCTGTCCATTGTCTCCCGGCCTCAACCAGTTGAGAATCAGTGCTGTTAGGAGAGCAGTGTTGGTTCATGACGGGAGTGTCTCCTGTTGACCAGGAGAACATTGAGGCCTGCTGTAAAATAGCTTATGTCCATAGAGGTTCCTCATGAGCCTTTCATTCTGACAGTAGGTACAACTAGTTTTATCTTGACACCATTTTTAGTCCTTGACAGTAAGAATTACTGTTTATCGTTTCTAGCTTTGCCAAGTAATTTGCTCAGTTGATCCATAGTTCTTAATAGTGTTAAGACTTGTATTCCAAACCTCTGATCTGTCTTAAAACCTTCTTTCCTGTTCATTGTGAAAGACCAAATAAAGGTCAAACAAACAAACAAAAACCTTGCAAATGATCTCACTTTAGGGCAAAATATGCCAGAAATACCTGAAAACTACCAGACAAAAGTTGTATAACCCAGGGGGGAAACTGTTTGTCTTTATGGTAAAACATTGGTATGAACTCAGACCTGTAAGGTGACCAGTCAGGATAGAATATACAGAGTAATGGGTGTGTAAGAATGGGTGTGGGTAAAAGATAGGTGTTTTGAAGAGGAGACCCTGAATTCATTCAGCTGGAGAGTTTACGGGATTGCTGAATTCTGCGGTGGGTACAGGTTTTGAGCAGTTGGGTTGGTATCCTGTCTTACGTCCTTTAAATTAAGCTTGCTAAATCAAGTGATTAGGAAACTTAGGCATAGAAGGGCCTGGGGTCTTCAAAAGAATAGTTGGCCTGCCTCTTTAGTACATTATTCTCCTCTAATGAGCAGATAGTGTTTTCTTCAGGGATCCTTGTGGTGGCCTCTGAGCCCTTGGTACAATATTAATGATACTACCGATAGCCAACATTCATCTATTCACATAATTGTGTGCCAGGAACTGTGGCAAGCGTGTTCCATGCGCTAATTCACAAAGAGCTCTCTGAGACCGTATTATTACTTTTATCCCTGTTGTGCACATAAGTGGTAGATCTGTTCCCCATCTGATATTCCTGGCTTTGATCTTTTTTTTTTTTAAACCCCCTTCCAGATTGGTTATTCAAGGCAAACCATTGGTACTTCCTGATTAGACAGTTTGGGGTATTAATTAAGTACTCCATTTTCTTTTGTTCTAATTACCCAGAATCCTGTAGATAACTGGCTTGGCAAACCTGAGAGGAGGAGAGGGAAGGAGACATTCCAGATAGCCTTATGAGGCCTTGGGTTTCAGAGTTACGGTGTCTGTTCATAACAGAATTGGAATTGAGACACAGTTGGCCAGGCATTTTCCTGATTTGGGTTTTTTTCAGGCTGCTTGAGGTGGGAAGATTCTTAGACCTTGCCTGACCCCTGGAGAAACAGGCTTCTCCCAGAAGGCCTGCGAGCATGTATCATCCCCTGACCAGTGGCACTTTGCTCACAGTCTCTGCCTCTCTTCTTTCACATAGTTGCTTGAGGTCTTCTGAGACTCTAAACAGTGTTCTCTCCTTGCTCTTAAGTGTTGCCAGAATCTAGGAATCCATCGATCTGTAGCACATCTGTACCAGTAAATAAAAATTAGATTAATACTTGTGTATTAAGAAGGGCCCTTAAAGTCTGGAAACCTTTCTTTAGCTCAGGTCATGATCTCACAGTTTGTGAGTTGGAGCACCACTTCAGGCTCTGTGCTGGCAGCTTGGAAGCCTGGAGCCTGCTTCAAATTCCGTCTCCCTCTCTCTCTGCCCTTCCCCTGCTCACTTGTGCACGGATGCGCGCGCTCTCACGTGCGCGCGCTCTCTCTCAAAAATAAATAAACACTAAAAAAAAATAAAGTTTGGAAACCTTTGATATAGAAGATCATTCTAATCCTTACCCTGACATAGGAGGCCTTTCCAGTTTGCGGTCTTCTGTACCCGGTGCCCCACCACACTGGACCACTTCTGATAATGCTCCTCTGTTCTCTGTGTGCTCCACACCTTCTTCCTACCTTTACTCTCAGGCACATTCTCTTCTGAGCCCCCTTGGATGAGAGGACAATGTGGGGTTACAGCAAACTGTAGCTTGTGCCATGGCTGTTAAAAATACGACTAGCCAGATCTTAGTTCCCTTTCTAGACTTCATAGATCCCTTTTGGTTGGATCTCCATCTACTCTCAGGTGCTCACTGTACATAGCAGGCAATTGGTAAAAGTTTCTTAAGCCGTGAATGAGAGAGACATGTAGCCTTAGGATCTGCAGATTGACTGTAAATGCTTGCATCTTAGCCTTTGTGACGTTGCCTTAGTGAGGTTGCAAATCATCTTAAAAATGTCCAGTTGTGAAAAGAGCCTTGTGTCTTAGGGTTTAGCAGTTCTCAGTGTTGGCTTCTGGAGGGCTTGGGAAAACAACCCAGGGAATATTCAGAACTGTGTATTCTGGTCATTCTCACAGCTTGCAAAGGATAGCAGTCTTTTCAAGAGCTTGAGAATGATACAGTACTCAGGTTTGTCCCTTTAAGACCATCCTACAGAGTTGATAAATTCTGTGCTTCTGCTCATTCTCCTGCTTACTTGAATGTTAATAGACTAAATAGAGTGCCACTCAACTTTTTAGAATTTTGTTTTGAAGTGACCAGGTGTAAGACCCTAGGCGTTAGTTTCTATATTTGGTCTGCTTTTTGTTGATTTTTTTCCCAAGTTCATTGGGAATCATAGAAGTGGTGACTCTGTCAGCAGTGTTTCATTGCTTACTATGTCAGTCATCAGATGTGGTGAGTGAGGGACCGTAAAGAGGTTTCTGTCTGAGACACCTGGTGGATGGTGGTGTTATCTACTGAGATAGCAAATACCAAGAGATTCGCTCTTATGTGGGGGTTCAGTTCATGATCGTATGCTAGGGATTGCAAGTTCAGTGTTGTACATGAGTTGTGTGTACGTTGAATGACTACATTGAATTGTACCACCAATTCCCTTCGGGTGGTGTTTGTACCACTCTTGGTACTCACCATGTCTTCTCCTGTAGTTGTAGCAGCTTCCATATGCCAGGCTCCATGCTAAGTGCTTTAGACATCTCATCAAAAGGTTGGTAGGTGCTCTTTTCTAATTTCAGAAATAGGGAAACTGAGGCACAGAGGTTAAGTAACTGAAAAATGGCAGAACTGAACTTTTTAAACCACTCTCTTGAGATATAATTCACATAAGCATAAAATTCAGTGATTTTTAGTACATTTACAGTTTTTTGATTCATCACCCTAATCTAATTTTGGAATGTCTTCATTATCTTAGAAAGAAACCTTGTACCCATTAGCCACCATCCCCAAACCTCCTCTCTCCACCCTGAGATGAAGGTAGCTCCTCTCCTTTAGATTGTCTGTTCTGAACATTTCGTAAAAATGGGCTTATAATCGGTGGTCTTTCGTGGCTGTCTTCTTCCCCTTACCATGGTACACTTGAGGTTTATTCATGTTGTAGCACGTATTGGCACTTCCTTTTTTTAATGTTTATTTTTGACAGAGAGAGAATGAATGAATATGAGTACGGATGGGGCAGAGAGAGAGAGAGGGAGACAGAGGTTCTGAAGTCTTCTCTGAACTGAGAGTGGAGAGCTCTGTGCGGGGCTTGAACTCACAGACAGTGAGGTCACCACCTGAGCCGAAGTCAGACGCTTAACTGATTGAACCACCCAGGCGCCCCAGGACGTCCATTTATTTACTTGCCAAATAGTATATAGATCAACCTCCAAGATTTGAATCTGGTATTTCTCGTTCTAAAACTGCTGCTGCCACATTCTGCTAATTCCTATACATGTCCTATTAGATTTGAAAGTTCTGGGGCAATAGCTTGTATTTAGGTGTTTGTCCTCATACACCTGTGCTCATCATAGGACTCTTCAGGTATTTTAATATATAGGCAAAAAATTCAGGTCCTTGTTACTTAAACTCACAGTGTTGGATTTAGGAGTAAGAGAGTGTAGAAAAACCTAAATATCTTTTTTCTGGTGTCTAGGAGGAAAACCTAAATATCTTTTTTCTGTGTGTAGGAAGAAGAAGCTGGAAGGATAAAAGATTGCTGGGACAACCAGGAAGCGCCCGCGCTCTCCACGTGTAGCAATGCCAATATCTTTCGAAGGATAAATGCCATATTGGATAATTCTCTGGATTTCAGTAGAGTCTGCACTACTCCCATAAACCGAGGAATTCATGATCATTTGCCAGGTGACTTAGATTTGAAAACTTTGTGTATGAATGAAAACATACACTAGGCATGTACGTAGAGCCGTTTCTAGGAAGCTTTCTTGTGAAGCTTGTGAAGAATGACCTTGAATCTCTGGCTACACTTGCCCCCTTTTTGTAGCTTACTGTGTGGATTGGGTTCTCCTCTGGGTGATGACCGCCTTTGATTTACAATATACAAATCTATTATATGACACATAAAAAGACTGGATAAAAAAGGATAGGTTGAAGGTAGGAGGACTATTTATAGAATTATAATGTGAGTCATATCTATAATTAGATTTTCTGGTAGACACAATTAAAAGGTTTTGTAAAAAGTGATATTAATGTTTAGCCTAATACATACAGAATATGTGAATATGTGATCAATATGAAACTATTAATGAGATACCCTATTCTTTTGTTAGCGTTAAGACGTCACTGCACTGCTCAGTTGGAACCAGCTGTGTTTCACATGCTTGGTGGCTGTCTGACTAGTGGCTGCTGTATTGGACAGTGAGTCTGTGGACCATTTTAATTGCTTTTACACATGAATGCAGGTCAGCAGGCATTGAGGTTTTTTTAATCTTATTTTTGAGAGACAGACAGAGAGACAGACTGCAAGCAGGGGAGGGGCTGACAGAGGGAGACAACAGAATCCTAAGCAGGCTGCAGGCTCCAGGCTTTGAGCTGTCAGCACAGCTGACATGGGGCTCGAACGCACAAAATGTGAATTCGTCATCTGAGCCAAAGTCAGATGCTCAGCTGAGCCAGGTGCCCCGCAAGCATTGAGTTTTACTGATACTGAGGAAAGTCCATAGGATAGTGAGGGAGAGGGCAGCATCCCCGGAAGGCAGCATTTCACAAGGAGGCCTGGATGTCCTGACGGTGCCGTGTCAGAATCGTTTCTTGAGGTTGCAACATGTTGATGGAGTGTTTCTCATTGGACTTACTTTAGTTGAAAGTTGAACATATTTTTAATTTTTAAGTGGACCTTGAAGAAATTTGGCAGTAGTGGGATTTGCAGAACAAGAGCTGGCAATTGCTGCATTGTAAATTCTTTGATTTACTGCCTAACTTGATGTCCGAAATAATTCCGATAAAGATGCAGGCGTTCGTGAACCTAACGTAGCTAAACGTCTGAAGGAGAGATGTCCTCACAAATGAGACCGACTTGTGGTGATTTAGTCCCAGTACATTGTTCTAACTGGAAGGCAAATGGGAGGAGTACATAGGAGGAGCTGGGAGTGCTGGTGGGTCTTGTCTCTTCAAATTTCCAAGAAGGTACATGTGTATTTTCTACTAATTTGGGTACATCACGAGCTAATAACCCTTACTCTCCTTTAGCTTACACCGCATGAAAAACTCAAAATCTTCTCGGTTCAACCTATGTGTTCTGTTTTTCTTTGAGAAAATTGTATGAATTAGATTGCAATATGAATAGCCCTCAAAAATGGCTTGAATTTCACTGGATTGCCTCAGACCTGCTGGGAACTTATTCAGGCATTCCTCGGAGAGCTTGTGGGTTGGGTTCCAAGCCACCATGGCAAAGCTGGTATTGCAATGAAGTGAGCCAAAGGAATTTTTTGATATCCTAGCGAATCTGAAAGTTGTGTTTACACCATTCTGTAGTCTGTGATGTGTGCAATAAGCACTGTATCTAAAAAAATTATTCGTACTTTAAAAAAACTTAATTGCTAGAAAACACTAACCATTATTCATCCGAACTTCAAGCACATCATAGTCTTTATGCTGGAGGAAGGTCTTGCCTTGATGTCGATGGCTGCTGACCATTCACGGTGGTGGTTGTGGAAGGCGGTGGCTGTGGCAGCTTCTGAATACGAGACATCTCTTCTTTCAGGAGAGATGCAGTTCCACTTTACAGATGGGAAAATGAAGTCTCCTCTAGGTTAGAGGACTTGGGCAAGGCCACCTAGCTAGTTAGTAAGTGGCTAACCTCAGACTCACAGTCTGCTGCCACTGTGTGTTGTTTGGTCATTTTCTAACACTCAGCACCCACAAACAGCACATCTTCAGGTGCATGCGGGTTTATGCCCAGGCTTCAACTCCTGCATCTGATCTGGTCTTGGTTTTATTTGGGCTCCAGTGGCTGCTGTGACTACTGCGGCATATTTCCCCTGAGCCAGGGTCTCCATACATGGAGTCCTGGCCTTGGAGCCTAGATCGTGCTGCCTTAATGTTGGGATGGGTTGGTTGGCTGTCTAGCCAATCAGACATTGGTATTTCCTTCTGAGATATGCATAGGTTCCAGGGGTGAAGACATGGACATCTTTGGGAGACCAGCATCAGCTACCACATCAGGGAAAGTAGGTCAGCTCAACCTTGGACCTGTAGCTCCGGTCCCTCCCTCCAAAATCTGGCTTTAGATTCCTACTTCTTAGATTATTATATACTTGATCCCACTGCACAATTGGACAAATTCACCAGAAATTCAACAAATCATTATAGAATGTGTACTTCATGCCAGTCACTGTTGTTAGGCTCCAGGGATTCTGGACTTTATGTGGAATCCTCAGAACCCGCTTTCCCATCATGGGTAATGGGAGAAACTCAATAGAGAAATAGGTAAAATAATTCTAAGTTTTAGTAAGTACTATGAAGTAATGAAGTTTTGAGTGACATAGGCAGGAACTCTGGGGAGGTGTGTTAAAAACGGAGTACTAAAGGAGAAGAAAGAGCTAGAACTTGTAAAAAGTGTGGGGAAAACATTTCAGAAAAGGCTGGACTGAGACTTTTTAGAGAGCTTGGCATGTTTTAGGCACAGAAGCAGGGGGTAGGGAAGGGGGAGTGCCCATACTGTGGCTGCAGGGGTGCTGGGCTAGATGGGGTGGATGCTGTGGGCCATGCAGAGTCCTGGGATGTTCCTGTGAGAGTTGTCAGAAGTCCATGGCCAGTGACATTAAAGAACTAACTTGTCCTTCAAGATCTGATTACCAATTTCTCCGACAAAATGGAGGACAAAATGGAGGTCAGACTGCTAAGTGGGCTGCCTTCCCTTGACCGAGGAAACGGAGGGTGGACGCGTCATTCATCTTTGTGCTCAGAAAGGGTTCCCGGCATCACTCCTGTGCTTGTCACTGCGGCTTCTTTACAGCTCGGCCTCAGGATAACTTCTTTGTGTAGAAATCATCATGTTCTTTGACTCAGTATGTCCAGATCAGAGAATCTCTCCTATGGAGTAATAATCAATTCAAATAAGGATTTATGTAAAAGGATACTTAGAGCATCATTATGGTGGTGAAAATTTGAAAAAAGCCTAAGTGTCTCCCAAGAGGGAAATACTTCTACTCGATATTCAAGTGATGGAATGTTATGTAGTTAACAGAATAATAGCTTTCAAGAATAATCTTTCTTCCATGTTTAGTTACATAAAAATCCTATAACTTGTACTTCTTATTCTCTTGCTGTTTCCACCACGTCTGCAGTGACGTCCTCTCTTGAAGTCTTGAACCCTCCAGTCATCCATGCGGGTGGGGTCAGCTTCTTCCAAACTCCTGTTCATGTTGGTATTCTGACCTCTTCCCATGAATAATGGCTGTTCTTATCGGCATCTAGAATGGTGAATCCTTTCCAGAAGGCCTTCACACTGTCTGTGTCAGCCTTACAACATGTATTTCTTTTTTTTTTTAATTAAAAAAATTTTTTTATGGTTTTTATTTATTTTTGAGAGACAGAGACAGCACGAGCAGGGGAGTGTCAGAGAGAGGGAGACACAGAATCCGAAGCAGGCTCCAGGCTCTGAGCTGCCAGCACAGAGCCCCACGAAGGGCTCAAACCCACGAACCGTAAGATCATGACCTGAGCCGAAGCTGGACGCTTAACTGACTGAGCCACCCAGGCGCCCCCAAAATGTATTTCTTAAAAAGACTTGAGAGTTGAAATCACGTCTAGATTGATGGGCTGCAGGAGGGATGTTGTGTAAGCAGTGTGTAAACAACATCAGTCTCCTGTACATCTTCGAGCTCTTGGTGACCAGCTCCATTGTCAACAAACAGTGATATTTTGAAAGAAATCCTTTTTTCCTGAGCGGTAGGTCTTAACAGTGGGTTTTGCAGTATTTAGTGTACCGTGTTGTAAACAGAAGTACTGTCCAGACTTTGTTGTTTCATTGACAGAATACAGGCAGAGTAGGCTGAGCATAATTCAAGAACAGCACATGAGCACAGGCTTCGACCTAAAGTTGGCAGCTGCATTAGCCCCTGACAAGAGACTCAACCTCTTCCTTGAAGCCAAGCACTGACTTCTCCTCTCAAGCTATGAAAGTCCTGGACGGCATCTTCTGATATTAGGCTGTTTCACGAAAACCTTCATTAGTGATCTCAGATCTTATGGAAAACTTACTGGTTTATTTTGCAGTTTTATGGTATGAAGATGGTGTCTTTCCTTAAGCCTCATGAACCAACCTCCTTTAGCTTCAGATGTGTCTTTTGAAGCTTCCTGCCCTCTCTGTCTGCACAGAAGTGAACAGAGTAAGAGCCTGGCTCTTGATGAGGCTTTGGCCTTAGGGAAGGCTGTGGCTGGTTTGATCTCTATCCCTGTTTGGGGCAAGAGGCCTAGCTTTTGGCTTATCTCTCTTTTCAACACCCCTTCCTCACCGAGCTTAATTATTTCTAGCTTTTGATTTAAAGTGAGAGACATGCGACTCTTCTTTCCCTTGGACACTTACAGGCCACTGTAGAGTTACCACTTGGCCTCATTTTGATGCTGTTATGTCTCAGGGACTAGGGAGGCCCAAAAAAGAGCGGGGGAGCAGCCAGTTGCTGGAACAGTGTGAACACATAACATGTATTGGTTATGGTTGCTATAGGTTAAGTGGGCACAGGTTGTGACACCCCAAAATAATTACATCAAAGGTCACAGGTCACTATAACAATTGCAGTAATAATGAAAAGTTTGAAACACTGCAAGAATTACCGAAATGTGACTCAGAGACATGAAGTGAACAAACGCTACTGGAAAAATGGCAGTGATAGACTTGCTAAAAGTGGGGTTGCCATACATCTTTATTAAATAAATGGAGTATCTGCAAAGTGCAATGAAATAAGGTATTTGCCCTTTTTCCATGTATTACATTTGCAGTGTGTCCATATTGATACTTTTAAGTCAAATCAGTGGGTTTTAATTACCATATATTCATAGCATTTTACATAAATACCTACAACATCTATCTGATCCTCTATTGACAAATGACTTTTGCTGTTATAAACAGTATTTTGGTGAACATTTGTGTTTGTATCTCCTAATGTGCGTGTAACAAGAATTTTAGTATTTGAGCCTAGAAGTGAATTGCAGAGTAATGAGTATGTAACTGTCTTCAAGTTAAGTTGCTCACTTTTTTTTCTTTCTCTTTTTATTGTTTGTTTACTTTTGAGTTAGAGAGCATGAGTGGGGCAGGGGCAGAGAGAGAGGGAGACACAGAATCCGAAGCAGGCTCCAGGCTCTGAGCTGTCAGCACAGAGCCCGTTGCGGGGCTTGAACACACAAACATGAGACGGTGACCTGAGCTGGAGGGGTGTTCAACAGATGGAGGCACCCAGGTGCCCCAGCTAACTTCTTTTTCAAAGTGATTTTTATCCGTTTACAATCCTGCCAGGATTTCATGAGCGTTTCCCTCTACATCTTCGTAGACTCCAGGTGTTGTCATACTTCAGAATTTCAGCCAGACCGGGGCACCTGGGTAGATCAGTCAGTTGTGTCTGACTCTTGATTTCAGCTCAGGTCATGACCTCCTGGTTTGTGAGATCGAGCCCAGAGCTGGACTTTGTGCTAACAGAGTAGGGCGTGCTTGCGATTCCCTCTCTCTGCTCCTTCCCCACTCACGTGCACATACTGTCTCTCAGAATAAACATTTGAAAATTTTCCGTCTTGGTATAAAGCCTGCTTAATTTTGCTTTTGTCTATACTGTGAAATATGTTCCACAGTGTAGAGAATACATGTGGCACATAGGGTCTGGCATCATCCAAGGAAAGACCACTAGAACTGGGCCCCAGGGTTCTGTTCTTTCATCCTGTTCTGTCTGGTGTGTTTCTTGAGATTCCATTACATTATTAAAGTTACTGGCTTAGGTGAAACCATGCAGGAAATGCTATTCTGCTACGTAGCTGCACTATTAAGCAGAATACTAAATTGAATATTCCCTGCTTAGATAAATCTATCTTTTTCAAGAATGGCTTGGTTATCACCTCTGAAAACTTTTTCTCACATCTGTGTGGTGTTCTAAATATAAACATGTGTTCTCAAAACAGAGTAGATACAGTGTAGTTTTAAGAAGCCTGTTCAGTTTGCCCATTTCGTTATAAACCTACATAAAAATGCAGGCTCTGGATGCAGATGAACTTGAGAACAGATCCTGGCTGCGTGCCTTGCTCTGAACTTAGCTAATTCTCCGAGGTTAAGTTTCCAGAACTAGAACACAGGACTAGTGACAGTCCCTGTCTATAGGATTTGGGGAAGGTTGAGTAAGATGCATATTTTGAATATGTAGAGTGGTGCCCATAACTGCACGTAACGTGTTAAGTGTGGTACTGATGGTGATGGTGTGGATATATAAAGAACACAATTGTGGAGGTGCCTGGGTGGCTCAGTTGGTTGAGTGTCCCATTTCGGTTCAGGTCATGATCTCGCATTCCGTGGGTTCGAGCCCTGCATTGGGTCCTGTGCTGACTGCTCAGAGCCTGGAGCCTGCTTTGGATTCTGTGTGTCTCTGTCTGCACCTCCCCCACTTGTGTGCTCGCTCTCTCAAAAATAAAAATAAACACAAAAAAATATTTAAAAAGAAAACAATTGTGTGAGAGCATTGCGGGGGTCGTGATTTTTGAAGTTGAATTCCTGGCGTCTGGTTTAGACTCTAAAGGACCAGGTCTTCAGTATGCCTGGGTTCCTAATCCCCGGTACTGCATCTGGCACCTGGTGGGGGTTGTCGTACGATTGCTTGATGAATACATTCTCTAAAACTGGGTACTGAAACGGAAAGAGGCCCTAATTTTAAGTTCAAATAAGCTCTCTCCCCACATTCCCTACTGATTGATGTCTAGGATTTTTCTTTTTTTATTGTAAAAGAAAATTTGCCATCATAACCATTTTTTAGTGCGCAGTTCAGTGACATTAAATACATGCACGTTGTTGTGAAACCATTATCCCCACAATTCTCCATCCCGTAAGGCTAAAACTCTGTACCCACTGAACAGTAATTCCCCATTCTTTCCTCACGGCCACCCCCCTGGCACCTGCCATTGTACTTTATGTTTTTATGATATTGACTGTTTTAAGTACCTCACGTAAATGGAATTCTACAGTATTTGTTATTTGTGACTGATTATGTCATTTAGCCATGAAGGTTCATACATGTTGTAGCATTTGTTAGGATTCCTAAGTCTGAATAATATTTCATTGTATTGTATACATCACATTCTGCTTATCCGTTCACACATTGTTGGATACTTGGTTACTTCCACATTTTAGCAGTTATGAATAATCCTGCTATCAACATAAATGTACAGATCTTTTGAAGACCGTGCTTTCAGTTCTTTCGAGTATGTGCCAAGAGGTGTCATCGCTGGATCATGTGGTAGTTCTGTTTTTAATTTGAGGAGCCACCAGTACTATTTTCCACAGTAACTGTACCGTTTCCATTCCCACCGAGAGTGTGCAAGGGCTCCAGGTTCTCCACATCCTCAAAAATACTTGCTTTCTGTTACTTGTTGTTTACAGGAGCCATCCGAAGGAGCGTGAGGGGGCGTCTTGGTTTCGTCTGATTTGGATTTCCCGAATGATCATTGATGTTCAGCATCTTTTCATGTGCTTAGTGGCTATTGGTATATCCACGCAAGTGCTTTTGTGTTTTTCTCATTAGGAAGTAGTTATATGTCTTTTTTTTTTTTTTAAATAAAAGGAGTGTGCCTTTTGATGTATAAAACTTTAAAATTTTCATGAAATCTGGGGCACCTGGGTAGCTCAGTTTGGCTGAGTGTCCAATTCTTGATTTCGGCTCAGGTCACCATCTCATAGTTCATGGAATTGAGCCCTGAGTCGGGCTGCATGTTGACAGAGCGGAGCCGCCTTCTCTGCCCCTACCCCACCCCCCCGCACAGGCACACGTGTCTGTCTGTCTCTAAAATAAATTTTTTAAAAAGTTAAAAACTTTCATGATACCTAATTTGTCCTTTCTTTTTATAGTTAGAGAGCAAGCAAGGAAGAGGGGGAGAATCTTAAGCAGGCTCCATGCTCAGTGCAGAGCCCCTTGTGGGGCCTGATCCATGATGCTGGGACCATGACCTGAGCAGAAATCAAGAGTCAGGTGCTCGAAGAACTGAGCCACCCAGGCGCCCTGATTTGCCTGTTGTTGTTGTTGCTGCGTGTTGTACCTTTTGATTCATATCCAAGAAATCACGGCTAGATCCAGTTTCATAGAACTTTTGTCCTGTGTTTTCTTCTAAGGTCATACATTTAGGTCCTTGATCCATTTTGAGTTAATATTTGTAAATGGTTCTGGCTAAACATCCCACTTTATTTGTGTGTGTATATCTAGTTTTCCCAACACCATTTGTTGAAAAGACTGTCCTCTCCACATTGAGTAGTCTTGACACCCTTCTCAAAAATCATTTGACCATAGGTGCAAGGACGTATTTCTGGGCTTTCTATTCTGTTCTGTTAGTTTATGGGTCTGTCTGTGTGCCAATACCACATTGTTTTAGTTACTACATCTTTATAATAGTATTTGAAACTGGGAAGGGTGAGTCTTCGAATTTTGTTATTTTTCTTAAAGATTGCTTTTGTTATTCAGGGTCACCTGAGATTCCATATGAATTTTAGGAAGTATTTTTCCAAATGTATTTTGTACAGTAGCTCCTTATGAGACATGATTTACAAATATTCTCCCACTTGGCAGGTTACCTTTTGATTTTGTTGATGGTTAGATGGTTTTCAGTAATGTAATCCCACATGTTTGTATTTGCTTTTGTTGCTTTTGCTTGTGGTATCAAGGGTTTTTCTACTTTGCAACAATGTCACTGGGATATTAACAGGCATGCATTGAATCCATAGATTGCTTTGGGTAGTATTGACGTTTTAATAACGTTAAGCCCTCTAGTCAATGAACATGGGATGTGTTATGATTTTTTAATGTCCTCCTTAATTTATCTCATCAGTGTTTCTTCATTTTCATTGTCTTTGCCTTCCTTGATGATTAGTTCCTAAGTAATTTTTTCATTTTGATGCTATTGTAGACGCAATAGTTTCTGTAATTTCGTTTTCATATTGCTCATTGTGTACAGAAGTACAACTGATTGTGTGTGTGTGTGTGTGTGTGTGAACTTTGTAGCCTGATATCTTGCAAAATTTTATTTTTTTAAACATTTTTAATTAAGTTTTTAGTTACTTCTTTTGCAAGAGTGAGAACATAAGTGGGGGAGGAACAGAGAAGAAGAGAGAGAATCCCAAGCAGGCTCCACACTGTCAGCGCAGAGCCCAATGCAGGGTTCAAACCTACGAACTATGAAGTCATGACCTGAGCTGAAGTCGGACGCGCAACCGACTGAGCCGCCCAGGCGCCCCTTGATTTCATTTATCCTAATAGGAATTTTTTTGTGGACTCCTTTAGGGGTTTCAACATATATATCATCTACAAACAGGGATAATTATACTTGTTCCTTTCCACTTTGGATGCCTTTTATTTTTCTTGATTAAATACTCTGGCTAGAACTTCCATTATATTGAATAGAAGTGGTAAAAGGTGGGTATCTTAGTTTGGGGTTTTTTTCTTGATCTTAGGGAAAAAGCTTTTAGTGTTTTAATATTGAGTATTATGTTTGCTGTGGGTTTTTTATATAATGCTTTTTTAATGTGAAAGTTAGTTTCCTTTTATTCTTATTTCAGTGACTGATTTTATCATGAAAGGTGTTGAATCTTCTCAGATGCTTTCTCTGTATCAATTGAAATGGTCATATGTTTTTTTTCCCCTTCATTTTGTTGATGTGGCATATAAATTTTTTGTATGTTGAACTATCCTTGCATTCCAGGAACAACAAATCCTATTTAGCCACAGTATATAATCCTTTCAGTGCACTGCTGAATTCTGTTTGCTAGTATTTTGCTGAGTTATTTTTGTTCAACTTTTGTTTTTGATCAGCGTTCATAAAGAACGTTGGTCTGTAGTTTGCTTGTACTGTCTTTGGTATCAAGATTATGCTGCTTTCATAGAATGAGTTGAGAAGTGTTCCCTCTTCTTCAATTTTTTGGGAAAGTTTGAGAAGGGCTGGTATTAGTTCTTTAAATGTTTCGTAGAGTTCACCAGTGAAGCCATCAGATCCAGGGCTTTTCTTTGTTGGGAGATTTTTAGTTTTGATTCAGTCTCCTTAGTAGTGATATGTCTATTCAGATTGTCTATTTGTGATTTAGTCTCAGTAGGTTTTGTGTTTCTAGGAATATGCCTGTTCTGTTTAGATTATTCAACTTTCTGGTGAATAGTTATTCATATTCTTTATTTTTGAAGAGGAGATAGTACTGTCCCATTTGTTACTTATTTTAGTAATTTGAATCTGTTTTAATTCATTTAGCTAATGATTTGTCAATTTTGTTGATCTTTTCAAAGAACCAGGTTTTGATTGTATTGACTTTTTTCATGTATTTTTGTTGTTGTTGTTGTTCTTTATCCTCTTTATCTCTGTCCTCCTTTCTGTCGTGTGCTAGTTTTGGGCTTAGTTCTTGTAGTTTCTTACCTTATAAAGATAGGTTGTTGATTTGAGATCTTGTTATTTAATTTTTTAAAATATTGATTAATTTTTTGAGAGACAGAGATAGTATAAGTAGGAGAGGGGCAGAGAGCAAGAGTGAGGGAAACGCAGAGTCCGAAGCAGGCTCCTGGCTCTGAGCTGTCAGCACAGAGCGACATGGGGGTCGAACTCCTGGAGTGCGAGGTCATGAGCTAAGCTGAAGTCAGATGACTGAACCCCCCAGGTGCCCTTGAGATCTTGATTTTTGATGAGAGTGTTTATAGGTATACATTTCCCTCTCAGCACCACTTTTGCCGTGCCCCGCAGTTCTGGTATGTTGTGCTTTCATTTTCATCTGTCTGTTGTTATCCCCTAATTTCCCTTGTAATTTCTTTTTTGATTGGTTGTTTAAAAATATGTTGTTTCATTTCCACAGTTATATGAATTTTCCAGTTTTACGTTTGTTACTGATTTCTAGCACCCTCTTGTGTTGTTTTTAATCTTTTTAAATCCAGTGAGGCCTAAATTTTTGGTCTAACATATGGTCTGTCCACGAAAATGTCCTGTGTGTACTTGAAAATGTGTATTCATTGCTGTTGGGTAGAATGTTCTGTATATGTCTGTCAGATACAGTTGGTCTCTTCTGTTAAGTCCTGTATTTCATTGTATAAGTAGCTTCTTTCTGGTTGTTCTATCCATTATTGTGAGTAGGGTATTGAAGTCTTGAACTCTTGTAGGACTTTGTCCTCAGTTTTATCAGTTTTTGCTTCACATATTTTGATGGTCTGTCATTAGATATGTAAATGTTTATAATTTTTGTATGTTAATATATTGAACCTGTTATTTACATATAACATTCTTACCTCTTTTAAAAATTTTTAATGTTTTTTATTTATTTTTGAGAGATGGAGAGACAGTGTGAGCAGGGGGAGGGACAAGAGAGAGGGAGACACAGAATCCGAAGCAGGCTCCAGGCTCTGAGCTGTCAGCACAGAGCCTGATGCGGGGCTCGAACCCACAAACTGTGAGATCATGACCTGAGCCAAAGTTGGGTGGTTAACTGACTGAGCCACCCAGGCGCCCCTTGACTTCTTTTTTTAATGTTTTATTTATTTTTGAGAGGGAGACAGAGAGACAGACAGCACGAGCAGGGGAGGAGCAGAGAGAGAGGGAGACAGAATCCGAAGCACTCCAGGCTTTGAGCTGTCAGCACAGAGCCCGACGTGGGGCTCAAAGCCATGAACCATGAGATCATGACCTGAGCCGAAGTTGGACGCCCAACCGACTGAGCCACCCAGGCACCCCTCTGACGGACTTCTTTTACTTAGCATTAGGTCTCCTAGCTTCATCCATGTTGTTGCAAATGGCAAGATTTTGTTCTTTTTTATGGCCAGATAATATTCCATCAAAATGGTACCTGATTTTGTAATTGCCCACATAATTACCCTCGCGGATAGGTTCATATGTCTGTGTAGCTTCAGGTTACTGTTTAGTGTCCTCTCATTTTACTGTGCAGAATACCCTTGAGCATTTTGCAAGTCATACCTAATGGTTGTGAACTTTTTGGCTTTCATTTGTCTGGAAATGTCCAGATGTCTCCCTCACTTTTTAAGGACAATGTTAGTGGATACAGGTTTCTTAATTGGCTTTTTTCCCCCCCTTAAACCACTTTGAACATAGTGGCCCACAGTTTTCTGGCCTCAAACGTTTTTGATGAGACTCTGTTGCCAATCTTCCTAAGGATACGTGAATGTGATAGATGGCTTCTCTGCTATTTTCCAGATTCTCTGTCTTTTCAAAGTATGATTATAATGGACCTCAGAGCAGGTCTTTGAGTGCATCTAACTTGGGTTTTTTTGTACTGCTTCAGGGTGCCTGTTTGCGTATTTCAGAAGTTTTCAACCATTATTTCTTCAGATCTTCTCTGCTCCTTTTTGTCTGCTCTCCTGGAACTGCCACAATGCATATGTTAGTCTCCCTGCTGGTATCCCACTTCTGTCCCTGAAGAGTTGTTCTCTGAAATCTTCTTTCTTCGGCCTCAGTAATTCCCATTATACTCTTAAAGTTCACGAATCTTTTTTCTGCTTGCTTGAATCTGCCTTTGAATCCCTCTAGTGAAATTTTTCATTTCAGGTAGTGCATTTTTCAGCTCCAGAATTTCTTTTTAGTTTCTTTGTAGGTTTTCTGTCTCTTCATTGACATTTCCATTTTGTTCACACGTTGTTTTCTTGACTTAAGTCTGCATCTTCCTTTGATTCCTTGTCATCTTTAAAACGACTGTGTATATATATGTGCAGCGTATGTTCCAGGATTTTTTCAGGAACAGTTCTCATTGATTTCGTTTCCTTTGAGTAGGCCGTACTTGTTTCTTTGTATGTCTTTGTTTTTGTTTGTTGAAACTGGATAGTTGGTAACTCTGGAAAGCCTTTCCCAGCATTTTCTGAGGTTTTTGTTGTTGTTGTTGTTAATGTTTTTTGTTCTGTGGATTTTTGTTTGGTTTTGTTTTGGTTGTTGCACCTGGTTTCTTTGTTGAGGATCAGCCTGAGGCATGTTTATACTTAGGTGTCCTCTCAGGTCTTTCCTGAGCCGGTACCTGGGCATGTGCAGTCAGTTTATAATTTTTTCTGTATGGGGCACCTGGATGACTCAGTCCTTTAAGTGTCAGACTTCAGCCCAGGTCATGGTCTTGTGGTTTGTGGGTTTGAGCCCTGCCTTCAGCTCTGTGTGGACAGCTCAGAGCCTGGAGGTTGCTTTGGATTCTGTCTCTGTCTGCCGCTCACACTCTCTTGCGTTTGTTCATTCTGTCTGTCTCTTAAAAATAATAAACATTAAAAAATTATAATTTTCTCCACATATGTTATTGTCTTAGCATGTCCTAGCCAGTGTCTGGCTCCTGTAAGAGGAAAATGTGGAAAATGAAAGGGGAAAGTGGCATCTTCCTTTAAATCCCTTGGAAACTACTTGAGTTGGAGAGAGAGGGTCTGGGGCTTGCAGTGCCAGGGAGGTGCACCAATCATGGTTGGCTCTTTGTGCATCTCTGTGGTCAGAAGTAACAATTGGTGATCAGAGCACACATCCCCAGTATTTGGAGGATTGGGTCCTTTTTGCTTGTCTTAACTCCCCCTGTAGTAGAATTCTTGTACAGAGAGTTGTGACACCTGCGCTTTTCTTTCCAGGAAGCAACTTTATTCCTGCTGGCACTGCTCAGTTGGGTTCGTACTCAAAGAACTGAGCCCTGAATGCCACATGGCTTAGTTCTTTATATATTTTTTACTTCTTTGTCTCCCATATGTGGTAACCTACAAACATGTAGTCTGATTAAGTGGTCTCATGTTAACAAGGACGTGAGGGATATAGTCACATACACATACAGTCAGGTTGCCTTGAGGCATATTTTCTTTCCTAACAGAGGGGACCCTACCACACTCCAGACCCTGCACAGGCAGCTCGGCGAATATGTGCCCAGCTGGTGGCTGGGCTGCGCTGGGGAAGCTGCTGGCTGCTCTGCCGGGTCGTGAAGTCGCCGAACATTCATGCAGTTTACCCTCACATTTTCCCCTTGAATTTTCAAGTTTGAAGCAGACTCCAGAGTTCTGAAATAGTTACATCCCAAGGATTGTGCTAGTATAATTTCTGGTGCTTTTTACACCTCCAGCTTCCCAGAATCCTCCTCATGTCTAGGGTTTCAGTTTTGTGTGTTGACACATTATCACTTCAACTTTATTTTTATTGGTTTCTTAGCTTACCTTTTTATAAAAATTCATTTTTGGACTAGTTTGCTTGACTTTTCAGATCATTAAACATAGCATACACATATAAGAAATTGCTAAACCTGTTGTTTTGCTCTGATAAATTATACAGTAAACCCCCACATTACCATTACCTAAGTGAAGGAGTTTCCCGTTTTCTTCAGTGATCATATCTGTTTCTCCAGACATAACCGTTGTCTTCCTATAATTTTCTCTCTAATATTTCATCCTCATGTATATATCCTTAAAAAGTATTTACACTTTGAACTTTTATTCCATACTGTTTTTTTTTTCTGGCAGCCTTGTTCATGAAACTCATCCATGTTGCGTTCAACTGTAGTTAAAATGGGTGCATATATATTACATCATAAAATACCTCACAGTGTATTTTCTAATGTTCAGCATTTGGGTTGTATCTTCAAACTTAATAACTGATGCCCAGCCTTTCCCGGAGGGGTCGTGCCAGTTTCCTTCCCCCAGCAGAGCGGACCAGTGCTGCCTGCTGTGCGTGCGTTCCCCTCCCCCCCCCTTCCCCGTCCGTGCTGTCGCTCTTCCTGGAGCTCTTCTTAGGGCGCACAGGGACCCCTCCTGTGTTTGTGCTTTTGTATCTTCCTGATTGCACTGAGGTTCAGCATTTTCAGATCTTTATTGGCTATTTTGAATATTTTTATGTAATGTGTGCAAGTTTTTGTGCCTTTTTTTTTTTTCAGTTGAGAGAATCAGATTTGTAGGCATTACTTACTGTGGAGTCCTTTGATATGTGTATTACTAATGTGTGTGTGGTTTTTTTTTTTTTTTTTTTTACTTTTCTAGTGTTGTCTTTTGATGAATAGAAGTCCTTGATTTTAAGATCGTTTCAATTTATTGAGCTTTTTCTTTACCATGAACATTTTCATGCCGTAGTTAAATCTTTTTCAGGAAATGATAATATTTCTTGTGTTATGTTTAAATTTTCTTGTTTTTGATAGTTTTGTAAATGGAATTACTTAACTTCTAATTGTCTGCTAGTACCTAGGAAGAAAAGCTTTTTGTTTATCGATAATGTATTCCATGACCTTGTTGAATTTACTTAGTGTCCTGTAGACTTTTCACATAAACAGTTGTCTGCAAATTAAATATTTTGTTCTTCCTTTCCAGTCCTTCCAAATTTTTTCTTCATAACTCCATTTTTTTTTTTTTTTACTGTTTATTCATTGTTGAGAGAGAGTGCAAGCAGAGGAAGGGCAGAGAGAGAGAGAGCACGCCAGGGGTGGGGGGGGTGGTGAGGGAGGGTGAGAAGAGAGAGCGAAAGAGTGAGAGATGGTGAGAGAGAGAGCA
>PJEM01006719.1:67614-78111 GCA_004023845.1 Helogale parvula | reverse complement strand
CCTGTCAATTTATGAAAAAAAGACAGTTGGGACTTGGAATCTGTAGATCAGTTTAGAAACTATTGTCGTTTTAATCCTAAATCTTTTAATCGTGAACATGAGGTGTCTTTGAGTTTATTTAGTTTTTGTCAAGAAAGTTTTGCAGTTTACCATATACAAGTCTTGTACTGTTTGTGTATTCTTTTTGATGCTGTTGTAAATTGTTTCCTTATAAATGTTTATATTATATAAAGGTATCATCGATTTTGGTTTGTTGATGAATTGGTATAATTTCTTTTTTTAAGCCTTTGGTAGAACTCCCCAATGAAGCCCTTTGGTCATGGACTTCCTTTGTGGGAAGTTTTTGATCATTAGTTCAGTCTCTTCATTATAGATCTACTCAGATTGTTTCTTTTTGTGTCAAATTTTGCAGGTTGTGTTTTTGTAGGAATTTGTTCATTTCACCTAAGTTTCCTAATTTGTAGGCATGCAGTCTGCCCCCTTTTTAAAAGCTTATTTGAAAGGAAGAGAGCACAAGTTGGGGAGAGGGGCAGAGAGAGAGGAAGAGAGAATATGCCAAGCAGGCTCTGCACCCAGCTCAGGGCGTGATCCCATGAACTGTGACATCATGCCCTGAGTTGAAATCAAGAGTTGGATGCTTAACCAGTTGAGCCACCCAGGTGCCTCTCTCCTTTTTATTTCTGTAAGGTTGATAGTAATGTCTGCACTTAGATTTCTGAGTTTATTATTAAAAAATTTTTTTACATTTATTTATTTTTGAGTGATAGCATAAGACAGATCACGAGCTGGAAAGGGGCAGGCAGAGAAGGAGACACAGAATCAGAAGCAGGCTCCAGGCTCTGAGCTAGCTGTCAGCACAGAGCCTGACATGGGGCTCACACCCACGAACTGTGAGATCATGACCTGAGCCAAAGTGGGACGCTTAATGGACTGAGCCACCCATGCACCCCAGATTTCTGATTTTAATAATTTGATCTTTTTTTTGTATTTGTTCTAGCACAAGATCTGTTAATTTTGCAGATGTTTTCAAAGAACCAACTTAGGGTTGTGTTGATTTTTCTCTATAGTTTTTCTAGTCTTTATTCCATTTATTTCTGCTTTAATCTTCTCTTTTCTACTTGGCTGTTTGTTTTTGCCCCCCCCCCCCAGTTTCTTAAGGCAGAATGCTTAGGTTATTGATTTAAGACCCTCTGTAATGCAGGCACTTAGAGCTATAACTGTCCTTCTAAGTACTGCCTTCACTGCATGTCATGTATTTTAGTTTGTTGTATTTATTCATCTCAAAACATTTTCTATCTCTTGTGTGATTTTTTTCTTTGATCCATTATTAGGTTGCTTAATTTGCATGTATTTGTGAATTTTCCAGTTTTCCTTCTGTATTGATTTCTAACTCCATTGTGATCAGAGAACCTACTTCGATTTCATTCCTTTCAAATTTATTTAGACTTGTTTTATGGCATTACATGTGGTCTGGCCTGGAGAATATTCAATATGCACTTAAGATTGTATATTCTAGGGGGCGAATGGATGGCTCAGTTGGTTAAGCCATTTGATTCTTGATTTCAGCTCAGGTTATGAGCTCACAGTTCATGACATCCGGCCCTGCATTGGGCTCTGCTAATAGCACAGGCCTCCTTCAGATTCTCTCTTTCCCTGTCTCCCTCTTTCTCTGCCCCTCACCTGCTTGCGTGCACTCTATTTCTTTCTTAAAACACATAAATACATTTATAAAAATTGTGTATCCTGCTATTGTGGAATGGAGTATTCTATAGATGTCTTTAATTCTAGTTGGCTGATGAGTGTTCAATTCTTCTGTTTTGGTGCTAATCTTCAGTCTTCTTGTTCTACCCATTATCGAAAGGTATTTGTTTCCAACGATAACTGTTGAAACACCGGTTTTATCCCATCAATTCTGTCTTTATTTAGTATATTTTGGTGCTCTGTTCTTAGGTTCACCTGTGTTTATAATGGTTATATCTTCTTTATGAATCAATCTATTTTGTTTCTAGGGACAGTTTTTAAGATTTATTTTGTCTGATACTAGTATAGCCACACTATCTCTCTCTTGGTTACTGCTTTCAGGGTATGTCTTTTTCTGACTTTTTACCTTCAACTTATTTGTGTCTATGAATCTCCAATGTATCTTTTACATAGCATGTATTTGGATCATGGTTTTTAAAAATATGTTTTGCCAGTCTCTTCCTTTTTAGGTGGTGAGTTTAGTCTATTTACATTTAATGTAATTACTGGTAAGATAGAATACACATCTGTCATTTTACTAGTTTTACATATGTTTTCCGTCTTTGTTGTTGTTCATTAATTGCTTTCTTGTGTGTCAATTATATATTCTTTAGTGTGCCACTTAAATTTCCTTGCCACTTTTACTATATTTTTTGAATTATTTTCCTTTTTTTCTTTTTCTTTTCTTTTTTTTGCCTGACAAGAAGTTATATTTAAATCATCCATCAATCTATCAGGAACTAATTCCTAAATTTAGTAATAGATAACCTTTCCATTTTATCCTCCCAATCACCATATGCATAGAATCACACCTGCACAAAACAAGGTGATTTGACTTTTAACCATAAAAACATCTTGAGGTTATGTTCCTTCAGCCCTTAAAAATTGCACTTTATTTTTTTTTAAGTAGTTGATTGTCAAACCGGTTTCCATACAACACCCAGTGCTCTTCCCCAATAGTGCCCTCCTCCAACACCACCATCTCTTTTTCCCTACCAGTCTCCCTTCAACCCTCGGTTCGTTTTCAGTATTCAGTAGTTTCTCAGGTTTTGCGTCCTTCTCTCTCCCCAACTCTTTCCCTCTTCCCCTCCCCCTGGTCCTCCATTAGGTTTCTCCTGTTCTCCTGTTAGACCTGTGAGTGCAAACATATGGTATCTGTCCTTCTCCGCCTGACTTATTTCACTTAGCATGACACCCTCAACGTCCATCCACTTTGCTACAAATGGCCATACTTCATTCTTATTGCCATATAGTACTCCATAGTGTATATATACCACACCTTCTTGATCCATTCATCAGGTGATGGACATTTAGGCTCTTTCCATGATTTGGCTATTGTTGACAGTGCTGCTATGAACATTGGGGTCCATGTGCTCCTGTGCATCAGCACTTCTGTATCCCTTGGGTAGATTGCCAGCAGTGCTATTGCTGGGTCATAGGGGAGTTCTATTGATAGTTTTTTGAGGAACCTCCACACTGTTTTCCGGAGAGGCTGCACCAGTTGACATTCCCACCAACAGTGTAGGAGGGTGCCCGTATCTCCACACCCTCGCCAGCATCTGTAGTCTCTTGATTTGTTCATTTTAGCCTGACTGGTGTGAGGTGGTATCTCAGTGTGGTTTTGATTTGTGTTTCCCTGAGGATGAGTGATATTGAGCATCATTTCATGTGCCTGTTGGCCATCTGGATGTCCTCTTTGAAGAAGTGTCTGTTCATGTCTTATGCCCATTTCTTCACTGGGTTTTTTATTTTTTGGGTGTGGAGTTTGGTGAGTTCCTTATAGATTTTGGATACTAGCCTTTTATCTGATATGTCATTTGCAACTATTTTTTCCCATTCTGTTGGTTGCCTATTAGTTTTCTTGATTGTTTCCCTTGCGGTGCAGAAACTTTTTATCTTGATGAGGTTCCAAGAGTTCAGTTTTGCTTTCATTTCCCTTGCCTTTTAAGAGGTGTCGAGGAGGAAATTGCTGTGGTTGAGGTCAAGGAGGCTGTTTCCTACTTTCTCCTCAAGGGTTTTGATGGTTTCCTGTCTCACATTCAGGTCCTTCAGCCATTCTGAGTTTATTTTTGTGTATGGTGTAAGAAAGTGGTCTATTTTCATTCTGCATGTTGCTGTCCAGTTCTCCGAGCACCACCTGCTAAAGAGGCAGTTTTTTTCCATCAGATACTCTTTCCTGCTTTGTCAAAAGTTAATTGGCCGTACACCTGTGGGCCCAGTTCTGGGTTCTCTATTCTTTTCCATTGGTCTAAGTGTCTGTTTTTGTGCCAATACCATACTGTCTTGATGATGACAGCTTTGTAGTAGAGGCTAATGTCTGGGATTGTGATGCCTCCCGTTTTGGTTTTCCTCTTCAATATTCCTTTGGCTATTCAGGGTCTTTTGTGGTTCCATATGAATTTGAGGATAGTTTGTTCTAGCTTTGAGAAGCACGCTGGTGCAATTTTGATGGGGATTGCATTGAATGTGTAGATTGCTTTGGGTAGTAATGATATTTTCACAATGTTTTTTCTTCCGATCCATGAGCACGGAATGCTTTTCCATTTCTTGGTGTCTTCTTCAATCTCTTTCATAAGTTTTCTATAGTTTTCATCATATAGGTCTTTTACATCTTTGGTTAGGTTTACTCCTAGGTATTTTATGGTTTTTCTTGCAATTGTGAAGGGGATCAGTTTTTTGATTTCTATTTCCACTGCTTCATTATTGGTGTATAGGAATGCAGCCAACTTCTGTACATTGATTTTGTACCCTGCAACTTTACTGAATTCATTGATCAGTTCTAGAAAGCTTCTGGTGTCAATCAGGTTTTCCATGTAGAGTATCATGTCATCTGCAAAAAGTGAAAGTTTCACTTCTTTGCTGATTCTGATGCCTTTTATTTCCTTTTGTTGTCTGATTGCTGACGCTCGGACTTCCAGCACTGTGTTAAAACAGTGGTGAGAGTGGACACCCCTGTTGTGTTCCTGATCCCAGAGGGAAACCTCTCAGTTTTTCCCCATTGAGGAGGATATTAGCTGTGGGCTTTTCATAAACTGCTTTTATAATGTTTAGGTAAGTTCCTTCTATTCCCACTTTCTCAAGGGTTTTTATTAAGAAAGGGTGCTGTATTTTGTCAGATGCTTTTTCTGCATCTATCGACAAGATCATATGGTTTTTATCTTCTCTTTTATTAATGTGATGTATCACATTGATGGATTTGCGAATATTGAACCAGCCCTGTTACCCAGGAATGAATCCCACTTGATCATGATGAATAATTTTTTATATGCTGTTGAATTCGATTTGCTGGTATCTTGTTGAGTATTTTTGCATCTGTATTCATTAAGGATATTGGTCTGTAGTTGTCTTTTTTTGCTGGGTCTCTGTCTGATTTGGGTATCAAGGTGATGCTGGCTTCGTAGAATGAGTTTGGAAGTTTTCCTTCTATTTCTATTTTTTGGAATAGTTTGAGAAGAATGGGTATGAGCTCTGCTTTAAATGTCTGGTAGAATTCCCCTGGGAAGCCATCTGGCCCTGGGCTTTTATTCGTTGAGAGATTTTTGATACGGATTTGATTTCTTCACTGGTTATCGATCTATTCATGCTTTCTGTCTCTTCCCATTTGAATTTTGGTAGTGCATATGCATTTAGGAATTTGTCCATTTCTTCTAGGTTGTCCAGTTTGTTGGCATATAATTTTTCATAGTAATCTCTGACGATTGCTTGTATTTCTAAGGGATTGGTTGTCCTAGATCCTTTTTCATTCATGATTTTGTCTATCTGGGAGCTCTCATTTTTCTTTCTAAGGAGCCTGGCTAGAGATTTATCAATTTTGTTTATTTTTTCAAAGAACCAACTCTTGGTTTCATTGATCTGGTCGATTGATTTTTTGGATTCTATATTGTTTATATCTGCCCTGATCTTTATTATTTCTTTTCTTCTGTTGGGTTTGGGGTGCTTTTGCTGCTCTCCTTCTAGTTCCAGTAGGTGCTCTGTTAGATTTTGAACTTGTGCTTTTTGTAGTTTGTGGAAATAGGCCTAGATTGCAATATACTTTCCTCTTAGGACTGCCTTTGCTGCATCCCAGAGATTTTGGATTGTTGTATTTTCGTTTTCATTGGTTTCCATATTTTTTTTAAATTTCTTCTCTAATTGCCTGATTAGCCCAATCATTCTTTAGTAGGGTGGTTTTTAACCTCCACACTTTTGGAGGTTTTCTAGACTTTTTCCTGTGGTTAATTTCAAGTTTCATAGCATTGTGATCTGAAAGTGTGCATGGTATGATCTCTATTTGTTTATACTTATGGAGGGCTGCTTTATGCCTCAGTATGTGATCTATCTTGGAGAATGTGCCATGTGCACTTGAAAAGAAGGTGAATTTCCTAATTTCAGGATCCAGAGTTCTAAATATATCTATCAATTCCATCTGTTCCAATATGTCATTCAGGTCTATTGTTTCTTTAGTGACTTTCTGTCTTGTTGATCTATCCATTGCTGTCATTGGAGAATTAAAGTCCCCTGCAATTAGCACATTCTTATCAATAAGATTGTTTCTATGTGTGATTAATTGCTTTATGTATTTGGGCGCTCCCGAATTTGGCGCGTAGGTGTTTATAATTGTTAGCTCTTCCTGATGGAGAGACCCTGTAATTATTATATAATGTCCTTCTTCATCTCTTGTTACTGCCTTTACTCTAGAGTCCACTTTGTCTGATATAAGTATGGCTACTCCACCTTTCTTTTGGCTTCCAGTCGCATGATAGATAGTTCTCCATCCCTTTACTTTCAACTTGAAGGTATCTTCAGGTTTAAAATGAGTCTCTTGTAAAGAGCATAGGGGTGGATTTTTTTTTTTTATCCATTCTGCTACCCTGTGTCTTTTGGTTGGAGCATTCAGTCCCTTTACATTCAGTGTTATTATTGAAAAATGTGGGCTTAGAGTCATTGTGTTCTCTGTAGAATTCACGTTTATAGTGGTGTCTCTGTCACCTTGTATTCTTTGCAACATTCCCCTCAGTAGAGTCCCTCTTAGGATTTCTTGTAGGGCTGGTTTGGTGGTCATGAATTCTCTCAGTTTTTGTTGATTTGGGAACACCTTTATATCTCCTTCTATTTTGAATGACAGGCTTGCTGGATAAAGGATTCTTGGCTACATGTTTTTTCTGCTCATCACATTGAAGATTTCCTGCCATTCCTTCCTGGCCTGCCAAGTTTCATTAGATAGGTCTGTAACCACTCTGATAGGTTTCCCTTTGTACGTTAGGGCCCTTTTATCCCTAGCTGCTTTCAGAATTCTCTCTTTATATTTTGCCAGTTTCACTGTGATATGTCGTGCCGAAGGTTGATTCAAATTTGTCTTAAGGAGGTTCTTTGTGCCTCTTGAATTTGAATGTCTATTTCTTTCCCCAGATTTGGGAAATTCTCAGTTATAATTTGGTCTAGTATCCCTTCAGGACCTTTCTCTCTTTCTTCCTCTTCAGGCATTCCTGTGATAACGGATGTTGTTCTGTTTGATTGTATAACTCAGGTCTCAAATTCTCTTTTCCTGCTCCTGGATCAATTTCTCTTTTTTTTTTCCCAGCTTCCTTTTTTGCTATAACTATATCTTCTAATTCACCTATTCTTCTCTCTGCCTCTTCAATCCTTGAGGTGGCTGCCTCCATTTTATTCACCTCATTTATAGCCTTTTTTTTTTAACTAATCACACCTATTTTCAAAGTGCCTAGTCATTGTCTTAGTTGCTTCTCTGATGCTTTTTTCAACCCCAGCGATTAATTTTATGACATGTTTTTAAAATTCTTGTTCAGATATGTTATTTATATCTGTTTTGGGCAGTTCTATGGCTGTGACTTCTTCCTGGAGATTCTTCATGGAAGAGTTCCTTCATTTTGTCATTTTTGCTAGTTTTCTGTCTCTTGTCAGTTTTAAAAAGCTCGTTGTGCACTGTGCCCCTGTTAGTATTGCTCTGTTAAAGGAGGCTTATTGACTGCCCAGGGCCTGTTGTTTCAGGAGATGTTCTTTTAATGGCATCTCTCAATTTCTCTTGTTGTGCCTTTGATTATTTTATTTCCCTACTCTGCAATGTTTGGGACTCGCCATCATGCACACTTTGACTTGTTTCTTGGGGTAGCCCTGAGAAGGAAAACAGACAGATAAACAAAGAGGAAACAGAAGCACACAAACGGACAGACAGATCAAACAAACAAAAGGGGGAAAGGAAGAAAAGAAAATGGAGAGGAAAAAGAAGAAAAGTGACGAAAAAAATCAAGTAGGGCAGAGACAACAAAGGACAGTGGAAAGTCTAAAACTGTGTAACCAGTAGAGGGGAGAGATAAGGATGAGATATGGGAGAATATATCTGGATGTCAAGAGGAACAAAAAAAAGAGGAAAAAGGAAAATAAGGAGTAAAAATTAAAATTTTTTAAATAAAAAAGATAATAATAATAAAAAATAAGTACAAAAAAAAGCAGCTCCCCTCGTGGATAGGCCTGGTTTGGTGTACATAGGTCTCCGGGGCTGCTCTCGGAGGCCCTTCCATGATGGTTGCGAGGATGAATGGCGGCACCACAAGCTCCACTGCAACTAAGTGCTGCAGGCCACTCTAATGAGTCTGATCTCCTTGTGCCGCAGCAAAGCCAAGCTGTATTTTCCAGGCCTGCCTCGTTTCAAAATCCTAGTCCATGTATTTTTATGTTACCACAGATGAGATGTACTTGCTTTGGTGACTGTCTTCTTAGCCAGGATCTTGTAGGGGGTGGTAGCAGTTTCTCTTGGCGCTGGCAGGGATTTGTGCTGCCGCTGCCTGGAGGCAGAGGCGAGGTGCGTTGCAGGAGGTGAAGTGCACCCCTTCACCGACACCGACACCTCCCTCTGCTAACTCCCAGCCCCCAGCCAGATCGCATCACGTCTCTCCGCTAACTCCCAGCCCCCAGCCAGATCGCGATTGCTAGGGGGAGGGCTCAGTTCCTTTATGGCGCTGGCCGGAATTGGTGCTACTGCTGCCTGAGGCACTGGGCGCTACCGGAAATGGGAGGGCTCGGTTCCGTTAGGTGCTGGCCGGATTGGCGCTGCCGCTGCCTGAGGCACTGGACTGCCAGAAATGAGCTGCAGCGGAAGCCCTTGCCCCAGCCTCAGCCAACTCCCTGGTGGGATGGAGCAGAGGTGGGGGCTGTTTTTTCCCTGTTGGCATCCGGGATTTGGGATTCGCGCGGCCAATGCTGGAGGTGAGATGTGCTGTGGAAATGAGGTGTGTGCGCCCACTCCCGCAGCCGAGGCCGAAGTGCCCGCCCCTGTGGCCGCTGCCGCTGCTGTGGACTCCCTGCCAGGATGGCGCAGGGGTGGAGGCTGTTTTTTCCCTTGTGCCACCCGGGTTCGGGATTTGGGCTACCTGGCAGTTATATATGGAGTGAGTTTTTCTCTCCGTGCGGGGTTAAATGTTCTTTATCTCTTCTCTAGAGACAGTACTATGAGTGTGTTCAGTTTCTCTCTCTCTTCCCTTTGTCTCTCAGGGGCTCTGTGCACTTGCCCCATGTTGGGCTGGGGCTCCCACCTCCCCTGCCCGTCTCGGGCTGGCCCGTTTTGCAGTCTCCCCAGTTCGCACTCACTCACTCAGGCATCTTTGAGGTTGTCTTCTTTCTGGAGTCCGTATTTTCTCCTTCCGCTCTTGGAGGTGAGAGTAATGTCCTTCTCAGTTCGATCGATGGGGCAGACGAAGTTTACAGAGCTCCCTTCCTCTCCACCATCTTGACTCCTCTCTGAATTATTTTCCTGATGGCTGCCTTGGAGATGACAAAAAGCATTTTAATTTGTAACAGTCTGGTTTAGATTAATACCAATTTAATTTCAATAGTATACAAAAACTTGGCTCCAGTACTGCTGCATTCCCTACCTCCTTTGTGTTGATAATGTCCCATGGATGACATCTTTATACATTGTATGCTGATCAACCCAGATTTGTAATTACTACTTTTATTTAGTTCTTTCAATAAGATAGAAAAAAATCGTAAACAAATGTACATTTGTACTGTATTTACCTGTGTGCTTTTTGTGGTGTCTTTGTTACTTTGGGTTAAAGTACTGTATTATTGGCCTCGTAAATCTTTTTCTTTTTATGTTTATTTTGAGAGTGAGTGAGCAGGGGAGGAGCAGAGTGAGAGGGAGACAAGGAATCCCAAGCAGGCTCTACAGTGTCAGCACAGAGTCCAATGCAGGGCTCAAACCCACGAACTGTGAGATTGAGACGTCAGCTGAAATCAGGAAGACACTTAACTGACTGAGCCACCTACGTGCTCCTGGCCATAGAAATGTTGAGTTATTTCTTTCAATTCAAATGAAACCCTGAATATGTTCATCTCACTGCTTTCTGGTTCCCATGGGGTTGCTGATGAGAAATAAGCATTTAATCTTACCAAGGATCTCTTGTACATGATCCATGAGGAGTTGGTTTTCTCCTGCATATTTCAAGATTCTCATTGCTTTGACAGATTCTCAAGATTCTCTAGCTTTGACAGATTGATTCTCTTTGTCTCATTGTGGCTGTCTTTGTATTTATTTTCCTTGGACTTTTGAGTTTCTTGGAGGTGTAGATTGATGTTTTTTGTGTGTTTTTTTTTTAATAGTTTATTGTCAAATTGGTTTCCATACAACACCCAGTGCTCTTCCCCGCAAGTGCCCTCCTCCAACACCACCACCTCTTTTCCCCCCTCCCCCCCTTCCCCTTCAACTCTCAGTTCACCTTCAGTATTCAGTAGTCTCTCAAGTTTTGTGTCCCTCTCTCT
>PJEM01006719.1:0-67514 GCA_004023845.1 Helogale parvula | reverse complement strand
TACTCCGTTGTGTTTATATACCACATCTTCTTGATCCACTCATCAGGTGATGGACATTTAGGCTCTTTCCATGTTTTGGCTGTTGTTGACATTGCTGCTATGAACATTGGGGTGCATGTGCTCCTATGCATCAGCGTTTCTGTATCTCTTGGGTAGATTGATGTTTTTAATCAAATTTGGGAAGTTTTTGTTATTTTTCCTTCATATATTCTTCCTCCCCTTTTTTTCTCTTTTGGGACTTTTAATGTGTGTTTATTGGTGTACTTGATTATGTCCCAGAGGTATCTGACACTCCCTTCACTTCATTATTTTTCTTTCTCTTCCTCAGATTGCATAAACTTAATGTACCTATCATTAGGTTTGCTCATTCTTCTGCCTATTTAATGCTGAGATGCTGTACTGAATTTTTCATTTCAGGTATTGTACTTGTCAGCTTCAGAATTTCTAACTGGTTCTTATTTATAATCTTAACTCTTTATTCTATTTGGTGAGACATTGTTCTTTTACTTTAATGTCTGAGATCTGGTATCCTTTAGCTGTATAAACATACTTAAAACAGCTGAGGGAAGTCTCTGTCTAGTACTTGAAATGTCTAGTCTTTGTCAGGTAATTTCTTTTGATTGCCTTCTTTCCCCTGTGAATGGACCATATTTTCTTAATTCTTTGCATATCTTATAAATATTTTGTTGAAAAGTGGGTATTTAATATGACAGGTGTGGAAATCCGTTTATCCCTCTTTCTCAGGGCTTGGTGTTCTTTCTGTTTGTTACTGTTTAAAGGCTTTCCTCAGTGACTTCTGTAGAAACTCTGCTTCGTTGTTTTTCTGCTGAACTAAGGATTGCAAAGAGATTTCCTTACAGGCTTAGAACCAGTAAGTCTCTAGCCTTTGCTTAAAGGATCCACCACATCTTCCGCACTGAGCCGTACAGTTTAGGACTCTGTTGTAGCCTTCTCGTCCCTACTAGTGCCGAGCCTTAACCTTAAGCAGAAATGGAATTTTGCAGGGCCTTCTTAGGTCTTTTCTGAGTGTGCATGTGGCCTTCTAGATGCCAGAACCATGTGGAGCATTTTAAATCCCTCTATAGATAGCTCATTCCCAATGTTTTCCTTGTAAGCATTTTTTTTTGAATCTATCGTTTGCCCAGATTGTTACTACCTGAGGCACCAGATAGGTAATAGTTGACTTTGATTGTTGAATAAACCTTCCCCTGGAGAAAGACTGTTAATACTGGGGAGATCCAAGGCAAGTCAAGCAAAGGTAGCCTTAATAAAATAGGGAACTTCAGGGAACAACCAGAAAGGTCAAGTAATGACAGTCTCTGAGGAATGGGATTTGAGCCCCAACCTTACTGTGCTTCCACTGGCTGCCAGGCTGCTAATTTTCAGTGTGATTGTGGGCTGTTCATTTTCAAGGTTACTGCAGAGCTAGGGAGGAAGAGACGGAATAGTGCAAGATCTAAAAGGCCACAAAGCATACTGTTTTTACCAGGGTCCAGCTGATGTTCCCCAATTACTAAAATCTTCTGTTTAATTCACAGAGTCCTGAAAAAGTTCATTCTGATGGTTTTTGCCAATGTGTTCACTGCTTTGTTGGAGGAAAGAATTTCTGGAGGTCCTTATTTGACCATTTACCTGACCCCACCCTGGTCATTGATTTTTTTTTTTTTTTTGTCTTTGCAGTACATGCACAGAGACTATAAATTTCCTTCTAAGTATGGATTTAAGTGCATTTTATGACTTGTGATGTCTTTTTAATGATTATTTGGTTATAAATATTTTCTGATTTCCGTTAGATGTCTTGTTGACCACCGAAGAAGTGTGGGGTTTATTTTCAAAATATTTGGGACTTCTAGTTGTCTTTTAGAATGGACTTTTTAGTCTTTATATGTTGAACCTTTCTTTACAGTCTAGCATACGCCCTAGTTTGTTAAATGTTCTGTGTACACTTGGCAAAGAAACTTACATGGGGCACGTGTTGATGCCTTCTGTTTATGTGAGTCAGGTCCAGTTTGTTTATTTTACATTTCACATCTTCTTTATTTTTTTAAATTTGGTCTGCTTATTCCATCAGTTACCAAGAGAAATGCATTTTTTTTTTGTTTTATAGATCTTTGTAGATAAAGTTTTAGAATTACAGTCTCCTTATGGATTGATCCCTTTATACTTATGAAATGCCCTGCTTTTATAAACTCTCTTATTTTACCCTAAAGTTTACTTGGTTTAGTTACACCAGCTTTCTTTGATTAGCTTTGCGATGGCCTATCTTTAACATTTTTCAACATGTCAGTGACCTTATATTTTTAAGAACTAACTCTGATAAGCAGGAGATAGTAGAAATTTTGATTTCTTAAAATTAATTCTGCCAGTGATTGTCTTAAAGTTTTTTAAACTTCTGTTAATATTCTCAGGCTTCAATCTATCAAGTATCTTGGGCCTTCTCTTTGTTCTTCGGTCTTGTGGGATGTGAGCACGCAGGTATTCTTGATTCAGACTTTCTTCTTCTGTTGTTTGATTAAATATCCTTCTACTGTTCTACCCTCGTGTTTTCATCAGTTGCTGGAAAATGCAGGAAGCTTCTAGAACACCAATTACCCTGGCCCCACAGCTTTTGTTGTTCTTACGCATTTTGTGTGTTTGTATATTTTTAAATTCCAGAAGGAAATTATTTTATATAGTTACTGTTTACTAAGTCTTGCTCACATACATCCTTTGTAAGGTTTTTCTTGTCTGCATATGCTTGGGTTCTCTTTTCTTTTGCCTGATGAACATCTTCATTGTTCTCTTTAGTGTGAGTCTCCTGAGAATGAATTTTTAAAAAGTTTACCTAAAAATGTATTTCTTTTTAATTCTTAGGAAACACTGGTTATAGAATTCTTGGTTGGCATTTATTATTCCACTCCATATATGTTGATTGTCTTAAGGCTTTTCAGGGTTATTTTTTTTTTTTTTTTTAAGAAATCTGTTGCTCTTTTTGGAAATCTCTTGTTGTCTGTCTCTCCTTGTTTCACTTGTCCCTGTGTGTTTTCTGCTGTTTCACTCTGAGTCTGCATGTGGTATCTTCTTAAACTTCTCCTGCTTTGTGAGCCCTTGGACCTCTTCTGTGCGGGGACGGGGGTTTCCCGTGTTCATCTTACAGCCGTTCTCTCTTCATATACTCCCTGCGCTTCATTTTTCTCTTCCTGTGACTAATAATTATTTACTCAATTTCTTCATTCCGTTGTTTGTTTCTCATATTCTCTCTGGGATTTTTTTTTTGTCTCTCCCCTTTGTTTAGGACATTCTGGCCTTAAATTCTCGTTTACTTCTTGTACTGCGCCTCCCTTGTTGTTCAGCTCCACCTTTGAGTTTTTAATTTCTGACATTTTGGCAAGGGGTTTTGGTCCCTGACTTCATTCTGGTTCATTTTTACCCTGAGATGCCCTTGGGGTCTTGGCTTAGAGACCAGGGTGTCCTGTTAGACTCCCTGCCGGGCCTGCTGTGAATCTTAACCTCTTCCCTTCTGTTTCTTCAGGTCTTAGAGCCAAACCCCAACATCGTTGCTGAACAGGCAGATACCTTCAGAGGACTTAGTGACTTTTGTGCTCGGTTGTTTTGCTTTCTCTTCTGGGTTCGTGCTTTCTTTCAGAACTAACCTGGTAGTTCTCTACGATCTTCTGTGATCTTAGATGCTTTTAAGATCATGTCATCTTACTCAGCATTACTTAATCTGGAAGGTTAGTCTGAATAACCTTGTCAGCCACAACTGGAAATGAAACTTGGTTTTAAACTTTGACTTAACCTTTGGTTTAACTGTCCTCTAGTAGTGGTACCTATTGTGAACGCTTGCTATAAAGACATGTAAAGAGCCTAGGATGCATCCAGTTGCATAGTAATGAGTAATTTTTCCAATTTCATTTTTCAACATTTTTGTCCTAAATATAATTCTGGGAAAAATACCTTTGTGTTTCTGCTTCACTATCAAGTTTTTTAGCTGTGTTACACCAATCAGAACATTTACTGGTTTTATTTACATAATCAAATTTTAACTTTCAGGGTCTCCTGTGGTTCTTCTGGTTTCTGGGCATATTTATTTAAAAATCTTGTCATTAGCTGTATTAGCCTTTATTTCCTCACGTGTAGGTTTTATGTTAAGCTTGCTGCTTCATTATTCTGTTAGTCTTCTGAAAATAATTGGTCAATATTGGTTGTAAGTTGTATTTTAAAATGGCTTTTGTATTTGAGATTGCTTGACAGCCCTTGTGCAGATACTGTAGAAGTTTATTCCGGCCTGCCCTCAGGATGGGAGTTCACTGCTAGTGTGACAGTGAGCACTTGTGTAAAGTGGCTGTCGTTGCCACTGATGGTCACCACCTGGATGCATTAATTCATTAGGGGTTGCCAAAGAGGGCCTTTGTAAGCTGATGGGCTTTATGAGTTTACTTTTACAAAAGCAAACCTAGATTCATCAACTATTTAATTAATTAGAAGAATAAAACATGATCTGAGCTGAAGTTGGATGTTCAACTGATGGAATCTCCCAGGCACCCTCCTGTACTTTCTTTCATAACCTTGAGCTGATTCTCCAGCATTGTCTGAAGCTGACCAGTAAATCATCCTCCAGTATCACTGGAGGGAACTCATGGATGTGATGTGTTCGATTTGTCTTGACCCACTGCACTTACCCTTTTTGTTCAGATGGTCAAGTCTTGGACATTTGAGCTTCTCCTACCCAGTAGGGTGGCTGTAAGAAAACAAAGCAGGCAGTAACAATTGTAGAAAAACTAGAGACTTCATGCATTGCTAATGTGAGATGTTACAACTGATTTGTAAAACCATTTAGCAGTTATTCAGGAGGTTAAACAAACAAAGTCACTACTATATGTCAGAAATTCGCTCCTAATATAGACCTAAGAGAAATGAAAACAAGTGCACACAGAAACTTGTATATGAATGTTTATAACTTGTTATTCATAATATCCAAAACTTGGAAAACATTCAGATGTCTGTCAGCTGATGAGTGGATAAACTAGCATAGTGTATTCATATAATGAACAATAGACATACGGTTTGGCAATAGAAAGAAACAAAGACCTGATTCATGGTGAAACGTGGATGAACTTTGAACACCATAAGCTAGGGGCACCTGGGTGGATCAGTTGCTTAAGTGTCTGACTTCAACTCAGGTCATGATCTCATGGTTCCTGAATTCGAGCCCAGTATTGGGCTGTCTGCTGTCAGCACAGAGCCTGCTTGGGATCCTCTGTTCCTCTCTCTCTTCCCATCCTCCACTCGTGCTGGTGCACGCGCTCGCTCATGCACTCACTTGCTCTCTTTCTCGCAAAAAAGAAATAGTGAAAAGAGTTTTCCAAAAACAGTAAGTGAAAAAAGCTAGTTAAAAAAGACCACGTGTTGCATAATTTCTTCTCTATGAAATGCCCAGAATACGCAAATGTATAGATACAGAAAGTGGATGATTGGGCTTCTTTGGGCTGGGAGAAGTTGGAGGGAAATGGGAGTGAGTACTAAAGGGTGCCCATTTCTTTTTGGGGTGATGGGATGTTCTTAACTTGATTGTGATTGCCCAGCTCTGGAAATAACAAAAACCCATCAGGTTGTATGCTTTTGATGAGTAAACATGTGAAGGGAAAGGAGTATTTGCAGTACATAACGGAGGTTAAATTTCTTAAATTAGAGCATGTTCTTCCGAATTAGACTAAAGCCTGGTTTAAGGTGGTCAGAACACACATGAAGAGACCGTGGTTTTAGTCACCATACAATAAAATGCTCTAGGTGCCAGGAATACAGATGTAGAAAAGAGCTATGAACTGTATTTATGTAACTACAGGAGTGTAGCAGGGAACACCAGCAGCTCTTCCAGACTGTGCTAACTGAAACAAGGGAGCGTGATAGAGGAGGGCAGTGTGGGGAGGGCTTGTGATTGCTTGGTTTCCCCACATGCGAAAAGGAGATCCTCTCTCTGAGGAAGTGGCATCAAAGCTTAAGACCCGAATGATGAGCCCGCCATGCGCAGGAAGTGGTTTAATACCAGGGTAAGATCGTTGTAAGCAGAGCAAACAGGACTGTCCTGGGGTAGGTGGGCTGGGTCTGAAGTTAGTATAGTTAAAGGGTGGAACTCTTAGTGAGGTAGAAAGTGTTAAATGGTAAAGCAGAGTTAACAGGAAGCTGTTTCAGTAGTCATGGTGAGAAGTGTGTTAGCCTGGACTGGTATGGAACAACAGAGACCAGGTAAGTGAACAGGTTTAGTGTGAATTTTCTGAGGTAGAGAATAATTAGGGGAGGAAGGGAGACAATTAACCAATGAAGAATGTTAAATCTTATAAAATTAAAGAGATAAGGATAAGTAGACCCTTGTCACTCAGTCTCAATTTTATCACAAATTTAAATAATGGGAATCTAGTTTTTTACCTTTTAGATTCATAAAAAGTAAAGTTTGACAAGGATGTGGAGAAATAGTTCTCATAGAGTTGGGAATTCAAACTGGAATTACTTTGGGGGCAATTTTGAGCAACATCTGTCAGTTTTAAAATACTGGATCATGAGGTCTATGTACTTACAAGTATGTTTGCCTAAGAAGGGGAAAATAAAGGTAGAAGGACATATATTGCCTTATTGTGTATAGCAGAAGGAAAAATAACTACCAGGAGAAACCCAGACATCCATCACTAGAGACACGACTTACGTTGAGCTCATGGAGTAGGCTGCCACAGAACAGTGAAGTTGATTTGGGCGCACACACATGACCATAGGTACAGATCTCTAAGACACGTTATCTGAAGAAAGATGCAAAATACTGTGTTTGACTTTTTGTGTACATTTTTTAAAATTATTTTTTAATGTTTTATTTATTTTGGATACAGACAGAGACAGAGCATGAGAAGGGGAGGGGCAGAGAGAGAAGGAGACACAGAACCGGAAGCAGGCTCCAGGCTCTGAGCTAGCTGTCAGCACAGAGCATGACGCGGGGCTCGAACCCACGAACGTGAGATCTGACCTGAGCCGAAGTCGGAGGCTTAACCGACTGAGCCACCCAGGCACCCCTTGTGTAAATTTTTTTTAAAGCTATGCATTTACATGCTTTGTGCACATGAAAGAATCTTCTAAAGGTGCCTCCAGTCTCAGGAATTTGAGGAAAGAGATAATTCTCACTTTATATTTTCCTTTCTTACTTGAAGGTATATAGAGAGAAGGCATGAGTAGGGGAGGCACAGAGAGAGGGAGGGAGAGAATCCCAAGCAGGCTTCATGCTGTCAGTGTGGAGCCCGATATGGGGCTTATGCTCATGAACCAGAAGATTATGACCTGAGCTGAAATCAAGAGTCACCTGCTCGGGGCACCTGGGTGGCTCAGTCGGTTAAGCGTACGGCTTCAGCTCAGGTCGTGATCTCACGGTGTGTGGGTTCGAGCCCCGTGTCGGGTTCTGTGCTGACAGCTCAGAGCCTGGAGCCTGCTTCACATTCTGTATCTCCCCCTCTATCTGACCCTCGTCTGCTCGCACTGTCTGTCTCTCAAAAATAAATAAAAACCATAAAAATTAAAAAAAAAAATCACCTGCTCAACAGACTGACTAGCCCAGGAGCCCCTACGAGAGTCTTTGCCCATGTCTCCTTCTCATGAGAGACTCCTGTGAGTACAGGACTGCTAACATCCGTGCAGCGTGTGAGCACAGAGAAACTCTTGGTGCAAGTGGCCGAGGACCCAGGTTCTGTTCTTAAAAGACAGTTTGTTTTTATTTAAACATACTGTTGTTGAATATATCATGAATGCCTTTGACAGACAGCACACCTAGATTTTAAATTCTTAAAGTCATTTTCTGAATTTTTTGCGTGTGATTTACGTTTGCTATAGAGGATTTGGAAAGTTCAGTACCAGTGTGTATATTCTCCTCCCCGTAGTCTACTTGGGTTGTTTGGATGACGGTTCGTCTCTGTGTACTTCGGGGTGTTCTCATGTGGTTGCAGTCCTGCTTTCCGTGGTTTATTTTCCCTCCCAAACTTCTTAAGCGTTCACCTCTATCACATGTGGAAAAAGGAATATTAATGGCTAAGTTCCTACCTCTTAATGAGAGAAGTAGTTATTTTCAGGTTCTCAACATTAATAGCTTTGTGACAAATGTCTCTCAATAGGTAGGCATTTTTCTGCATTTATGAGTATTCACTTAGAGATTCTTAGCAATACAATTAACTAAGTTGGACAGTTTTAATTTTTTAAGCTCTGATGATTTATGGAAATGCATTCCTTTTATGGTCCCTCCAGCAGTTTGAGAGTACTTGTCTTATGTATTATGCGGAGAAGAAAATTATCAAAGTGACTCCTCACCACTGCATATTATACCTTTAATTTTTCTGGTTTGGTAAGCAGAATTCTTAGTGGAATTCCCGTTTGTTTTAAAGTGGAACAACTTTTTTTAAACACCATATAAATCTTTTCTCTTTTGTTGAATTTCCTACTGACCTTCTTTTTCTCTTTGAGTGGAAACACCACCAAGCACTCTGGAAAAACCAAAAGGCCTGAAAGACCGTTGTGATTCCTTTCTTTATCATGAAGTTAAAAGAAAATAGCTTTTTAATTCATTGTCACCTACTTGCTGTGAATAAAGTCCAATGAGGATGTTAAAATGGGCTTGGAGTGGCCAACCCTCCTTGTAGGCAGTTTTGACATTGCTGATGGCTAGGAATAGGAATGGTCCTGAAGTCACATCTCTGTCTAGGAAGGTGTGTGTGCAGGTTCTAATTCAGATTTGGAATAGCTGTGACCCCACCTTGAACTTCTGTCCTTGTACTCTTTCCCACTGAACAGAGAGGCACAGACTAAGGGGTGCCGGGGTAGCTCAGTTGGTGTAGTGTCCAACTTCAACTCAGGTCGTGGTCTCACAGTTTGTGAGTTCGAGACCTGCATCAGGCTTACTGCTGTCGGTGCAGAGGCTGCTTCAGATCCTCTGCCCGCCTCGCTGCTGCAATCCCATGCGTGTTCGCCCTCCCTCTCTTTCTCAAACATACAAAGTATGGACTAACTGGTAAGCGTTCATCCTTAGGCCCATCAGTTGACTTTTTGGTTTTTACCAGCAATCCCTCTGTTTTAGACAAAATTTAATTTAGGTAACTTCTTGTTCTGACCAAAATTCAGAGAGAGCAGATTTGTTTAATGCACCTTTTTTCTTTTTAAAGGAAAATAATATGTGAAAGTAGGGGTCTCTACAAATGGTGCAGTGCTTTAAATCTTTTTATTTATTTTAAGTTTTTTTTTTTTTGAGGGGGAGGGAGAGAGAGCATGCACGTACAGGCAGGGAAGGGGCAGAGAGGAGACACAGAATCCCAGGCAGGCTCCACACTGTGAACACCCGACTGGCTCAGGTGCCCCCAAAAATAAAATCTTAAAAAAAAAAAAAAAAAGGTTCCTGGCCCAGTGGGGGAAAGGTTGGTTAAGAATTCCCTATGAAGTATGCTTTTCAAGTGTATTGTTAAATTAATTTACAACGTGAACCAAAACCAAGAGTCAGGTGCTTAACCAACTGAGCCATCCAGGCTCCCCTAAAAATTCTTACTGAGGAGTGCCTAGGTGGTTCAGTCTGTTATGCGCCTGACACTTGATACTGGCTCAGGTCACGATCTCCTGGTCTGAGAGTTGGAACCCCACCTTAGGCTCTGCGCTGCCAGCACAAAGCCTACTTGGAGTTCTTGCTCTCCCTGCCCGTCTCTCAAGCATCCTTGTGCACTGTGTCTCTCAAATAAAAAAACCAAAAAAATTTTTATGGAGATATAATTGCTATATAATGTTATGTTAATATTAGGTATATAGCATGATTTGACACATGTATTTATTGCAAGATTATATGCAATTTATTCTAATGACCTGCATTAGATTTCACATTCACAGCCTATGTTGATTTGAACTGTTAAATCACATCAGAAATAGTTGATATGTACTTAGGTTTCATAATATATAGTTAGAAATGTAGATTTACATCCTCAAGTTCTGAACCATATTTGAAAGTGTTCCAATAACAGACCCAAGTTACTAGAATTTTTATTTTATTTTTTAAAAATAATCTCTATGGGGCCTCTTTTAGGGCAGGATCACAGATGTGGAGTGGGAGAGAGCAGGCACACGCTGGACGCCAGCACCTTTGTGTCTGTCCCTCACGGTGTCCGCTCTGCTACCTCCTGCTCTTTGACTTTCTCGGCCAGCTCCAGGTGAAATCGTCTGAGGAGAGGGGGCAGGACAGTGCTTGGACCTGAGGTGTAGAGTTCATTACAGAGGAGTGCTGGTGAGAGGGGGAAGCAGCCCGGAGACTCCAGTCCATGGAAGGGGAAAGGTCCTGGGAGAGTGTTCTAGAGCCTGTCCCCGACTCTGCTCTTCTTGTCACTTTATGAAGTAGGGAGTGTGACGTTTAATTTCTGCGAGACTTGGCTTGTGTGCGACCATCCCCATCTGCTGGAGGGTCTGGGCTTTGCTGCTCAAAGTAAAGTTCCATGATATCTTGGTCACAGGAAGGGTTATTCCCACTGTAGTGTGTGTATCCCAACTTATTTTTTTTAATGTTTTTAATTTATTTTTGAGAGCCAGAGAGAGACAGCGTGAGCAGGGGAGGGTCATAGAGAGAGAGAGAGAGACACAGAATCTGAGGCAGGCTCCAGGCTCTGAGCTGTCAGCACAGAGCCCGATGCGGGGCTTGAACACACAAACTATGAGATCATGACCTGAGCTGAAGTCAGACGCTTAACCGACTGAGCCGTCCAGGCGCCCCCCCCCCCAACTTCTGAATGTAGGTGTTGTACTCATTTCTTATTAAAAAGGAAATAGATCTATGGGGTGAGAGAGAACTGTGCAAAGGTCAAGGGTTAAAGCCAGAATTCACACTGAGGGAGAGAGTTAACTGCTGTGAAGTGAGGGGCTTTGACTAAGTGGACTCCAAAGTCCCCTGTATCTTCTAATGTTCTGTGGCTTATCGTATTTTAAATTATAACCCTAATTTTGTATTGTCCTCAAACTCCTAATGTCAAATTTAAAATCTTTTAATAGGGATTATTCTTTGTAAAAATACTTAAGAAATATTTTTAAATTTATTTAGGGGATAGTAAATTTTAGTTACCTTTTACCCTGTGTAATTACCCGTATGTTTTTCTTGTTTCTAATATGTTGTAAAACATTTTGAAGCAAACAGGAAGAAGGAAAAGAATCTTGTGTAATCCCACTACTGAGATAATGGTTAACATTTTAGTGTATCCAGTATTTTTCTAACATATATAGTACATATTTATTAAAATGAAAGCTTTCTGAATACACTAGTAATTTGCCTCTTTCTTTTCCTTTTAATGTCATTAATTTTCTGTGTCTTTGTCAAAGTTACATAGCATTTTACTATGTAAGTAGATGCAGTATGGGATTCTTACCCTAGATCCTCTGGATGGAATTCAGGGAGTCTAGTGAGCTGGACAGCACAGTGTTGATGTTCACCAACAGCATTTCGTTTCTGTTAAGTGTTGGCAACAAATCACAATAATATCAGCAAGGCCTGATACTTTGGTAGTAATCATCTCCATTAGTAGGCTGGCCAGACGTTTTGTATTTGATTTCTTTACAGTCATTGAACATATTTTGAAATGTTTTTTATACACCGTACTTAAAAATTATCACTTTTATATATTTAACAACATTAATCTTAGTATTGATAAGCTTTAGCAGACTGCCAAATAAATTTGTTTATTGTACAAAAAAGTTAAGAATATCAAACTATTAGAGATCATTTGCTTGCATAGGTATCTATTTTAAACACTAGAAGTGCCTAACGTTAAATCCTGTATATATATCTGTGGTTATTTGGACACAGAATAAATAAATCTCTATAAGTAGAATTCTTCCATCAAATAAGTATTTTTCAAAGCTTTGAGTGCACATGTCATATTACTTTCCAGAAATGTTTTACCAGTTTACTCTTTCCATAGTATATGAAAGCACATGGTCCTTTTATTGAAATCACTAGCTTTTATATTTTCTAGATTTGTTGTGGTTTTGCACTGTAAGGGGTCTCCAGTCTGGTGTCATGCTTAAGGAACTTATGTAAATACCAAATTTGAACATTATAATATCAGGTAAAGTAACATTTCATCGTGTTTACATGAGGCTAGTTTTTTTTTATTTATGTCTTTTTAATTTATTTTTGAGAGAGCGAGCGTGATCAGGGGAGGGTCAGAGAGAAAGGTAGGCTCCAGACTTTGAGCTAGCTGGCAGCACAGAGCCCGACGCGGGGCTCAAACCCATGAACCATGAGATCATGACCTGAGCCGAAGTCGGATGCTTAAGCGACTAAGCCACCCAGGCACCCTGAGGCTAGTTTTAGATACAGCTGGGTACACCCTCTGGCAGTGTGTTGTATTCTAGAACTCCAGACTCCAGCCTCCAAGAGCTAGAGCTCCTGCGATACTGGGAGCCATAGAGGATTTGTATAAGGTGGCCTCTTTCTTGCTTTACATTGGGAAGATGCTAAGTTGTCACTTTCAAAAATAATATACACATCTGGCAGTGGAATCTTGGACACACCAGAATATGACCTTGACATTTTGCTGAAGAAGTGAAGATGGGGCGGTGGGGGAGACATGGGCGGAGGATAATAAGAGGAGAGAGAAGCTAGTTGTAAGAATTGATCTCTTGATAGGATGAGATGGGTTTTAGTACAAAGCTCCATGGGGGCCTAACTGGAAAATGAGAATACAAGTTTGAGTTGAGACATGTGAGTGCAGACCTGGGCCTAAGAAAGTGCCCCAAGGTAGGAGAGAAGCAAGAGAGCAGGTTCGCCCTGGATTTGGATCCCACCTCTGCTGCTTAGTAGCTTTGTCACTTTGGTCCTCTCTGGGATTTGTTTGCTCTCTAGTTGGGGGTGGGATTTAACCAGGTGTGCTTTTAGATCCTTTGTGGTTGGTTCTCTCTTATCTGGTGGCAGGGAATTGGGAGCATTTGTCCCTAGAGTTCTCATCCTGCATGTAGTAATTACTTGTTTGGTCAGTCATTGATCCAGGACCTGAATTATGCATCCCTCTTTAAAAAAGAAAAGTTTTTTAAATTTAGATTTTTATTTTTGAGAGCGAGAGTGAGAGAGAGAGAGAGATTGAGAGTGAGAGAGCATGAGTAGGAGAGTGGCAGAGAGAGAAGGGGACGGAGGATCCGAAGCAGGCTCTGTCCTCACTGCCTGATATAGGGCTTGAACTCACGAACTGTGAGATCATGACCTGAGCCGAGGTTGGTTGCTTAACCGACTGAGCCACCCAGGCATCCCTGTAGAGTGCTCTTATGGGCAACTGAGCAAACACCTGATTAGAACTAACCTTGGCAAAAGGTGAGAAGTGTTGGAAGTCTTTTGGTATATACATCACAGAATAGGAAGAAATCGACAGAAAACTAAGTAAGGACACTGAATCCAGAGCCTTTAGTTTTGTCAAGATCCTGTCTCTCTCTCTCTCTCCAAGTGTGGGTTTCATTTTCTTCTTTTGCACAATTGCCTATTACCAAAATGAGGGGTTATGCTCACATCTTCTAGCATCTTTAAACCAGGAAATGTTTCTTCCTCAACTGTATCTAATTAGAAAAATTCAAAAAAGGACTCCCAGTTAGCCTGGTGTGGGTTTTCTCTATGCCTGGACTGGTCTCTGTAGTCCTAGGAATGGGTTATTCTGGCCCAAATTGGGTCACGTGTTCATCTATGGACCATCTCTGTGATCAGTGAAGCAAAATCTTCTAGGAAGATGTCATTTGCTTAAGGGACTATTTGGTTAGTGTAAGAAGAAAAATTGTTCAAAATAAACCTGGTGTGGGGGAGGTTTAAAAACAAATGGTCTGAGGGATTCATGAACTAGACAGCAGCAATCTACAAAAATTTGTACACATCCCATTAATTAAAAAAAAACAAAATCACCAATATACTCTACAATGAGGTACCATCAATTCAGCCCCATAAGGATGGTTGTTGTCAAAAAAAAAAAGAAAAAGAAAAAAAAAGAAAAGAAAATAGTGTTGGTGAGGATGTGGAGGAAAATGGGCACTGTGCAGTGTAAAATGGTGCAGCCACAGTGGAAAACAGTATGGTAGTTCCCAAAATAAAAAATGGTAGAATTACCATACGATCCACAGTTCCACTTGTAGGTACATACAAAAAAATTGAAACCATATTTGTACGGCAGTGTTTATAACAGTACTATGGACAGTAGCCAAAAGGTGAAAATAACCCCGATGTCCATTGGCAGTTGAGTGGGTAAATAAATTGTGGTCTATACACAAATGGAATATTACTCAATTTTAAAAAGGAAGGAAATTTTGATGTATGCTTACAAACATGGATGAACCTGGCACGTTATACAAAGTAAAAGAAGTCAGACACCCGGACAGATAATTTGTGATTCCACTTCTATGAGGTACCTGAAAGAGTTGATTCATACCGACAGAAAGTAGTTACCAGGAACTGGAGATGGGGCTAGTGGAGAGTTGGTGTTTACAGGGACAGAGTTTCAATTTGAGATGAAGAAGTTCTGGCAATAGATAGTGGTTGGTGATAAATGCATAAGAATATGAATGTACTTACTGCCTCTGAATTGTACACAAAAAAATGGCTAAAATGGTAAAATATTATGTATAGTTTACCACACTAAAAATAATTTAAAATAATTTAAAATACAACATATAAAACTTTCAATAATTTAAAATACAGCATACAAAAACTTAAGAATACAACATTTTGGGGCGCCTGAGTGTCTCAGTTGGTTGAGTGTCCAGCTTCGGCTCAGGTCATGATCTCATGGTACATGGGTTTGAACCCGCGTCGGGCTCTGTGCTGACAGCTAGCTCAGACCCTGGAGCCTGCTTCAGATTCCGTGTCACCCTCCCTCCCTGATCCTCCCCTGCTGGCACTGTCTCTCTCTGTCTCTCAAAAATAAATAAAAACAAAAAAAATTTCTTAAAAATATAACATCTTGCGTATTTGGTATCTAAGTAATCATTGTAAGTGAAAATGTATCCAGTGGAATCAAAATAAAGGTATTTGATACTTACCTATTTAAAATGTGTAAACCCATTTTTTAACACTAGGAAATTTTTCATTATTTCTTTTCTCCTTTCCTCATGTTTCTCGTCTACTTCTCCCACAGAATTTTGTCCTAACGTAATACTGTACATTATGGGTCTTTGGTTGATTACATTATACTTGTCTGCAACAAAAACAGTACATAAATAGCAATCTAAAATTATTTTCTGGGACTAAAAGGCTGTAGGTGTTGCTAGGGCACTTGATTAAGACAATCTAAATGTTATAAATTTTCATAAAGTTTTCTTTAATAATTGTGTATCAGAATGTTTCTTAATGAGATAGATGAGACATTTAAAAACCCATGTAATTTTGGATGACTCACCTATGCTGGAATGACTCAGGGGTTTTGAGACCATATGTATTCCTATTTTTTGTTTTTCTAGTTCTATGCTCTGAGTAAACTTACTCACATAAACAAATGGGAGACGAAGGAGTTCATCAGAGCAGCGTGTCTCAACTATTTGAACTCCTCGAGTTCCAAGCAAAAAATCGGACATGTGTCCTTATTTTCAGTCTCGTACTTGCTGGCACTTCCCTTCACTCCTTTGTATTTGTGACAAACAAGAAGCTGGAAACCATCTAATTTACAAATAAATTTGTTACCGAAGTTTTCAGTTACTGAATTTCTCAGTTTTTTAAACGTGTACCGAGAGAGATTTTTGAACATTTTAGATAACAGCTATGTCTATCTCTCTTTGACTTAGAGACCTTGTTTACCTCAATTTACCTAAAGGACTGAGAAAATTAAAATACTGTTAATTTAAAAATACACGTTTGCTAGCACAGTATCTTTTTTTGTCTGTTTATTTTATTTATTTTTTAATACTTTATTGTCAAATTGGTTTCCATATAACACCCAGTGCTTTTCCTCACAAGTGCCCCCCCTCCATGACCATCATCCCCTTTTCTCCCTCCCCCTTCAGCCCTTGGATCGTTTTCAGTATTCAGTAGTCTCTCATGGTTTGTGTCCCTCTCTCTCCCCAACTCCTTCCCCCTTCCCCTCCCCATGGCCCTCTGTTAAGTTTCTCCTGTTAGACCTACGAGTGCAAACATATGGTATTGTTCTTCTCTGCCTTATTTCACTTAGCAGGACACCCTCGAGGTCCATCCACTTTCCTACAAATGGCCAGATTTCATTCCCTCTCATTGCCATGTAGTACTCCATTGTGTTTATACACCACACCTTCTTGATCCACTCATCAGGTGATGGGCATTTAGGCTCTTTCCATGATTTGGCTGTTGTAGAAAGCACAGTATCTTAAGATGTGTTTTATCTTCTCATTTAAAGTGCGTATTGTCAAAACCATAGGTCTGTGGATTTTAACTTGCTGTAGTTACAGAAAATGTCAACCATAACATCTAAGAAGTCTCTTCTTACTGTCAAACCAGTCAATTCAATCAGACTTGGTCTTTTGTTGGATGAAAGTTAAGTCGGACTTTTTCTAACATTTTAATGAACATTTTCCAACATACATAAAAACTGAATGAATTATGAAGTGAACACCCATAAAACCCACCACCTAGCTTCTGCGATAGACATTTTGTCAGTTTGCTTTACCATGTATTTGTTTATCTACCCCCTTATCCATTTACCTGCTCCCCTTACTTGCACAATTCATTTCAGAGTAAGCAGGGGCATCTGGGTGGCTCAGCTGGTTAAGGGTCTGACTTTGGCTCGGGTCATGATCTCACGGTTGGTGAGTTTGAGCTCTACATTGGGCTCCATGCTGACAGTGTGGAGCCAGCTTCGGATCCTCTGTCCGCCCCCCTCCCCGCCCCTCCCCATCCCTCCCTCCCTGCCTTTCCCAAAAATAAACATTAAGAAAAATACTTCAGTGTGCATATCATTAACTAATGTTCAGTATTTGCTGATCCTATTTCGAGGTAAATTTATACACAAATCTCCTGTGGATCATGAGATTCATCCTGACAAATCACACATCCAGCCCCGACTCCCATCAAATGTGGTGTATTACCTCCCCTCAGAAAGGCCCCTCCCAGCCTCTTCCCAGCCAGCTCCTTCCACTCCCTGCTGCCTTTCCCAGGCAGCTACTGGGTTTCTTTTCACCATATATGAGTTTTGCATGTTCTAGAACTTGAAGTAAGAGTACACGTATATGATTCCATTTATGTAAGCCTCCTTTCAGTGTAATTATTTAAGATTCGTCTGTGTTGCATGTTATCAGTTTGTTTATTCCTTTTGATCACTGAGTCATATTCCAGTATATACATATGTCACACTTTATTTCTGTTGGTGGTCACTTGGGCTGTCTCCAGGTTTGGCGATTATGAATAAGACTGTCACCATTCATGTACAGACCTTTTTGTAAAAGCATATTTTCATCCCTCTTGGTTGAGTACCTAGGAGTGGAATTGCTGTGTCCTAGAAGAGTCTGTTGTATAAAAATTCACAGACCTTTTTCAAAAGTGATTTGTAACCGCATGTCGGATGCATGAAAGATCATTGGCAACACTACATGTTGGCAAAGTATGAAACCAGTCTTTCTAAATTTAGTCATTTGGTTGGGTGCACAGTGGTTTCTTGTGGTCCAGTTTGCATTTCTTTGACTAATGATGTTGAGTACTTTTGCAAGCGCTTACTGACCAGTTGCTTATGTATCTTTTTGAAATGCCTTTTCAGTATTTTATGCCTTTTTGAAAAATATTTTTTTCTTCTCCTTTTAAGATTTCTTTTATACTGTCTATACTAGCTATTTATCAGATATGGTTGCAGATATTTTCTCCCATTTCATGGCTTACCATTATTTTCTTAATGGTGTCTTGAGCAGAAGTTTTTAATTCTGGTAAAACCAATTTATCAAGTTTTTTCTAATGACCGTTACTCTTTAGGAAACCTATGTGTCTGTGCACTCCCTAATCCCAAGTCATAAAAACAGTTGATGTTTTATTAGAGTAGCCTTTTGGTTTTACCTTTTTTTAGATATCTTTGATCCATATTGAGTTAATGTTTGTATATGGTGTCAGGTAAGAGGTTCATTTTTTCCCCCATGTGGATCTCTGGTTGGTCCAGCACCATTTATTAAAAAGTCTTTCTCTCCTGAAGTGCTCAAAGGCCAGGTATGGGGTTGCACTGACCACGTAGATCACTTTGGTAGGAATTAACTTTTTAACAATATTGAATTTTCTACTATGTGAACATGGTATATGACAGTTTAGAATCTTAACCATTGCTAATATTTACTTTAAGGAATATTGTAGAAATTACTTTTGATTATTATGGAAGTAATTTATTGAATTTATTTGAAGATTATTAAAAGCAGTCAAGACTAAAGCCAATGATACAAATTTTATTGTGGGTCATAGAAAGTGAATCAGTTGTTGTCTCTCATACCGTCATCTGTAATGTGATCTAATGTATAGGTAAAATCATACATAACCTTTCCCAGAGTATCCTAGCCATCATGCATGCTTTCTCTTCTGAGCCACTGTTAACACTTGTTAGCACGCAGATTAACAAGAAAGTATTTTCTAGAGTGTGAACTTCTGAGGAATTGTGATTAAATCAAGCTTTGCCTTTAATGTTTGGTGAACAGTGTAAGAGAAAGTTAATAAGTAAGCCAGGGCCTAAAACTTGGCTTTGATCTGAGAGGCATTAGGAAGCCAGTGAAGGTACTTGGTGAGTAGCGTGAACACCATGAAGGAAAGCGGTGCTGAGTAAGAGTGGGGTGAGTAAGAATTACCTGTAAGAGACCATCTGAGGTAGAAGACTTCTTTTAAACTTGTACTGCTCAGAGTGTGGCCAGCATACCAGGAATGTTGACATCATATGGGGGTTTATTAGAAATGCATATTCTGGGCTTGACCCAGACCTACTTAATCTGAATCGGTGTTTTAAAAAGATTCCAGAGTCATTCATATGCCCCTTAAGGTTTGAGGAGGACTGCTCTGGAGAAGCTTGCAGTCTCCCTGGCATAGGGAGCAGTTCAGGGCCACAGTACAAACAGAGTAGTTGAAATGATCTAGACAGATGTCTGACTTCTTGCACATTTGTTCTTTCTCTTTACGTTGCCAAGATGGATTTCCAAAATCACCATTTTGGTTTTCTTGATTTTATTTGAGAGAATTGTTTTTCAGACCGTCGTTTTAAGAAATACATTTTTAGAAATGCTACTTTATAGGCTTGTTAAAACCTTAAGAACCGTAAATCATTGATTTAAGTAGATTCGGCTGACTATAGAGTTAGTCATTTGAAAGAATCTTTTTTTAATTAATGTTTTTTATTTACTTTTGAGACAGAGAGACAGCATGAGTAGGGAGGGGCAGCAAGAGAGGGAGACACAGAATTGGAAGCAGGCACCAGGCTCTGAGCTGGCAGCACAGAGCCCGACGCAGGGCTCGAACCCATGAACGTGAGATCATGACCTGAGCTGAAGTCGGAGGCTTAACTGACTGAGCCACCCAGGTGTCCTGTCATTTGAAAGAAACTAATGGGAACAAATAATTCAGTGCCTCTGACTGCTATTCCAGGGACTGGAATTTGGGGATAAAGTTGAGCTTTTGTAAAAAGAGCTTAAGTGTGGTTGCTAAAGAAACTATAATAGTGTGCTGCTTTGGTGGAAAGAGGGAAAAGAAAGAAAAGGATGAGTTTATTCTGCATTGTTACAATTGTACACTAAAAGAAAAACCATTAGCAGTCTGCTAACCTTATACATTAGCTGATCATATTTTTCTCTGTTCCTTTACTAACATTTCCATCACTGGCCAGAATTTTCATGTTCTAATCATGGTACAGATGCAGCTTTGTAGTCTGCTTGTCCTGTCTGTTTAACACATTTCCCTCCAGCTTTTCTTTCTTCCCTCCTCCTCTTCCCTCTAACCCCTGGCCTCCCTAGCGGGCCTCCTGAGCTCCAATCTTGAACCCTTCAGCGTGTTATTTCCTGTTTAAGAGTCCACAGACATTCCTCACTTGCATGCCTCAACCAACTTCTGGTGTCACCATCGGCCTTTGTACAGTGGTGCTTGCCAATTTAATGGCTTCACAAGTGAGGGCCTCGTGGCACTGTTTGTCTTCCTCTACTTGCCAGATCTCAAGAATGGTGGCAGCAGAGGACCCTGCACAATGCCATGCTAAGTTTTGCTGGCAGAGGAGTCATCAGAGGACCGACAGGCTCTTAGAAAGATGGAAAAGATAAGAGATGAGGTCACTCTGAGCCCTGGAGTCAGGGTCCTGCTACACCTTTGCATTTTGAGTTGGCCCCAGGGATGCTTTAGATTGTGGCCAACTTTGAACTTTGGGCCAATTTACTTATTTCCCTGAGTTGTTTGCCAGCTAAGAAATTTGGAGAATTAACTGTAAAGAAGATAACTGATCGTTTCAAAGGGAAATGATTTTAAAATTTTGAACCAAATTAAGAAACTTAAGTCAAAAGCTTTGTTATGGGTATGGATAAAGGAAACTTGTAGAGAAAAGCATTTAAACTGAGACCTTGTTCAATAGATTGCCTTAGCACATCATCTTGTGCTAGTTACCAGCTCTCAGTGCTTCACAGTGCCTGGCTGGTGCCTAGCAAGAGATTATAAAGAATATCCTCCAGTAGAAAGGGGCACGTTTCCTGTCCAGCGTCTGCTGTGAGCTTGAGAAGCGAAGAAAGCTTTTGCTCAGTACAAGTAAGCTTTCCTTTTCAGACTGCTTACCTCACTGCATGTTAGGCTGTGCTGACAGTTTACTCCTCAAACTTTGTTTCAATACACAGGGAAGAGGTGGGCAGCAAGGGGTAAGTTTGGAGAGAAGGGATCAGGTAGTCACTGGAAAGGAGGCTTTTTGGTTAACATGTTTCTGGAGGGGCACGGGCTGGCACGGTTGGCAAAGTATGTGACTCTTGTTCTCAAGGACATGAGTCTGCCCCCCGTGTTTAAAAAGTTTGTTTCTTGAGTAAAATGTGTCTGAACACAGGCTACAGATAGTGATCATGCCTACCAGCTCTCCCATCTCTGTTTGAGATTGCCGTCTGGTATGATTTTTTTTTAACTGAAGTTTGGTTTCGCATACAGTGTGATGTTAGTTTCAGGTGTACAGCAGATTCGACAATTCTGTGTTCGACCCAGCACTAACCGCAGTAGGTATGGTCCCTGTTGGCCACCATACAACATTACTACAGTATTATTAACTCTTTATCCTGTGTTGTACTTTTCATCTCTGGCTTATTTTAGAACTGGAAGTTTTATCCTGGTATGGATTATTAAAATTTGCCTCCTTTCTCTTGCAAAAAGGTCTTGGTTTGGATGATAGATTATATGGTCGCCCTACAGAAAATACTCATAAAACACTGTGTCAGGGCACCAGATGTTTTATGTGATCCTGAAAGAATCAGGATCTGCTGTTGCCACCTTATAAAGATGCTCAGATGCTAAATGACTGAGATCACACAGTGGCAGACCTGGTGAGCACAGATCCTATTGGACTTTTAAAACTACTTAATTTTTTCCAGCCTGCTACACTAAGCATCTAATGGGTATGGTCTCCATTGATTTTAGGATCTAGTGAAGGAACCCTGCAGTGGTCGTGAAAGCCCTTTTCTGGAACAGACAGTGCAGTGGAAGATGTCTGGATAAGGATAGAGGTGGCGCCTATAGTGCGGTTGCTGGGGGTGGAAGCAGTTGTGTTCAGATCCCAGAGCTTCTGGATGCGTGCAGCCGTCTGCTGCTGAAGCCTGGCTCTGTCAGCTTGGGTGGGAAGGTTGTGGAAGTTGGATAGATACTATTGCTCAAACTTGTATGTGCATACATGTCAACTGGGGATCTTGTGAAAATGTAGGTCAGTTCCATTGGTCTCTGGCAGGGGGAGGGGGGCGCTGAGATGGTGTATTTATAACAAACTCCTGGTGATGCTGATGGTGCTGATCTGCCTCACGAGACTTTGGGCAGCAAGAGTGCAGTTGATGATTGGGTTCTCCCTGCCAGAGGCATGGGGGCAGTCATGCACACAAATACCCTCATTTTAAAGGTGGGCAGGGGGACAGCTGTGTCTAGGCCTAGGCGGCCTCACTGTGGGGTGGTAGGGACTGTACGGGGAGCTGGCTTAGGGGGAATATGTGCTGAAATACGGATATTAGTAAAGGCGGCATTGTTTTCGTCATTAGTACACATGGATTATTTTTAAAGTTTGTCCTTAGCCTGTGTGAATGCTGGGCCTAGAGCATCGGGAGGGAGTGTTCTGGGGACAGCACCAGCGTGGTGCAGTGGTGAACAAGGCCTTAACAGACAGGGAGCAAGCAGAGTGTCTACAGCCAGACAGGAATAACGTGGATGGATGACACAGCAGCAAAGCTCTAAAGAAAAGGAAGGGGGAAAAAACTGAAAAAAGAAAAAGAACAAAACACCTCCAAGGGGAGGAGTCCTTCCCACGGACTGGTCATTTCTCCCCTCTTGGCTCTGCCTGAGTGCCCAGGGACGTGGGGGCATGTCCTGCGGGCGGCTCTGGCTGGCTGCTTCTGGGGCTGACAGCATTTTCTTTGCCCCCGCCCACCTGGGACCCTGTCACGGCCACTCCTAGTTGGGCCTGCTTCCTATATCTGGTCACTGTTCCTGTAACGTGGGAGAACAGGCAAGGTGAAGCGCTACCACAAACAAGGATGGTCCAGGTGTGAGCAGCCTGCCTGCAGCGGCTGGGACCTTTGCTCTACCCGCTTTTCTGAGGAGGAGGCCATGTGACTACAGGTCATAATGGCAGAGGACTGATCCGGGAGAGACGTCACCAAAGAGGAAATGGTGGAGGTTCCAGAATATCTGGGCAGAGCTGGACTCTGTTGCTGGAGCTGTGAGCGGTCAAGAAGTGGGGCCTTGGTCCTGGGCAGCTCCCCTGACTGAGGGCCCCAGCATCAGTGAGCCTCCCGGCTGGACAGCATAGCTCTGAGTGCTCCTGGGAGGCCAGAGCCAGGGCGTTGACAGGGCCGGCTTGTGGGCGCTCCTAGCACCGGCTCTCTGACAGGGCAGAGTACCACTGGGACTGTGTCCCTTCCTTCTGTCCGTCCAAACTGTTGTAGCAGCGTTGCCTCAGTCTGTCCCTGTGACCGGCCACTGGAGGAATGGAGGCTGGACCTGATCATGACTCATGCCTATCCTGTTGGGGTGAGAGGACCCAGGGACAGGGATTGTCCTGGTCAGGGCAGAGCTCGCTCTGGCCTGTGGGCTGTGGGACATACCAGGGCAGCCTAGCGACTCCCTTTCCTCTGCTGAAGCTGAAGCTGATCCCTTTTCTCTGTGATACGCTGCTCCGGACAAGTCTGGAGCACCAGGTGGTGTTCCCCAGGGTCCCAGAATGCAGTGTTTCCTGAAGGTTATCCCATCCATTCCTCGGTGGTAAACACTGCTGTGTCAGGGTGCTGCTTAGGGCCCACTTGGAGCACATAGATTTTTTTGCTAGCAGGATTGTGAAGCTTTGCATTAGGCTGCAAAACCAGGGCTTGAGCAAGCAGCTGGAGAGAGTCCAGGACTAGAGTGTTTTTGGGTTTGGGGGTGGAGAGCAGAGGGAGGGGAAGGGAGGGGCAGGAGGGCAGAGCTACACAAGCAGGCAGTCGCTGCTTTGGCTTTGCTGTCAGCAGAGAGGACTTCAGTTGTGCCTCCGGGCCGCCTGGCCACCATTGCTGGAGACCGGAGGGCGCTGCCTCAGACCCCTGACTTACCGGCACTGCACCCGGACTGTTCCAAGTAGCTGTCGTGCTGTCTTTTCCCGGGGAGGCAAGTCTCCTCCCTGTCGTCCCCTCCTGCTCCTCCCCCATTCTGTGAGGGATGATGCCGCTCTCTATTGCACGGCTCAGCCGGCTGATGTCACTGGCAGCGGGAAGCATCAGCAGCCTGATCACATGCTGGCCCAGCCTGTAATGCAGACGGGATAGGGGTGTGTATGTGGGGAGGGGGGCTGTATGGCAACTGCTCTTGCTCTAACGCCCCCAAAAGTGCAGAGGCAGCGGCCGCAGCATCCAGCCAGCTCGGATGTCTGCTCCTTGAGCTCCGGGAAACTATTATTATTAATATTTATTGTTGATAATACTGGGGAAAACAGCCCTTAACTCTCGGGTTTCTGCTGTCCTCCTGTCCAAAGCAGACTTCCAGGACTCTGAAGAAACAGTTACAAGCAGGATGCTTTTCCCCACCTCTGCGCAAGATTCTTCCCGGGGCCTCCCAGATGCAAACGACTTGTGCCTTGGCCTGCAGTCCCTCAGTCTCACAGGCTGGGACCGACCCTGGAGCACCCAGGACTCCGATTCCTCAGCCCAAAGCAGCACACACTCGGGTGAGTGCCAGAAGATGAGTTGGCCGGGGGAGGGGGCGCCTGGGGTGGGGAGCCAAGACGTTCACAGCAACAGTTGTTCTCTTCCCCTTTGCATCCCCCCCCCGCCCCCCATACAACATGGAGCTGTTTTGCAAGAGATGGAAATGCTGGCTGTGAGCGTGGCAGGACAGATGGTTGCTCATAAGGCAGGCATGGCTTTTCCACTTGTCCTGATAAATTCCCTGGAGTTGTTAGTGTGTACCTGGGGGGGGGGGGGCCTGAGAAGAGTCCCCAAGGTGACAGTCTTATGCAGAAACCCCTGAGTGCCCAGGCCTGTCTTGGAGATGATGAAGCAAAACACTTTTCAGTGGGGGAGGGGACTTCAGGGGCTGATCCCTGGATGTCCAGATTCTGTTTCTCAGTGGTTTTTACAACTCGGGACCTGTATATGAGGATGGGTGGTCCTTAAATCATGGCAAGGGAGTAATTTTAACCTCCAGTGTGGCTGAGTGGTATTGGAATATTGGAATTGGCACTAACATATGGGTAAGAGCATTGACCCTGGAAAGGGGTAGGCAGGGTCAGTGGGGTGGGGTAACTCTCAGCTGCGGAGGCTTTGTTTTTCTTTGTGTGTAGCATAACCAAATGGACGGAGGAGGAAGAAGAGCCACTCCCCTTTAGGGCCCCTTATTGCCTTGGGAGGATTTGATGGGGACAGACTGGAGGGGCTTCTTGACAACCCCATGAGCTGCTTCTGCTGAGACCTTCCCAGTGCCCCGTTCTTTCCCTCTCGTGGTACACGGGGGAGGGTTGGCCAGACCCAGGTCTCGGAGTGTTCGGGAAGAAAGGAGAACTTAAGAAATACTGTGGGTAACTTAAAACCCATGTATTTTGCTTTATGTAAATTATACCTTAATGAAAAGAATAGCAGCAGATACTTTGGTAAGATGGAAAGGGAGTGGGGCGGGGGGGGGGGGGGGGGGCAGCCATTTGCTATTGGTGCTGACCGTGGGATTCACTGAGCCTGCCATCCTTCCCTCGCCTCCTCAGTCATGGCAGCCAGGTACTATCTTGTTGATTTCTCTGGCCTCCACCCTCTTTGGCGCAGGTCTTTTTTTAGAATGCTTTGCAGAGCCCCGGACTGTTGTGTCTGTTGGCATTCTCCCATTGGATTGGGGATAGGGAATTGAAAAAAAATTTTTTTTTTGAGGATGGGGCAAAGCTTTGCCTTAAGTTACTACCTCTGGGTTAAGGAAGGATTTCTTGAAGTACTGGGCTTCAGTTGACTCAGGTTTTTCCAGAAAGATTGGTAACTGCCTTGGGGCAAGGAAGTGTGGCATTCTGTGCCTGGAGATCTTGGCTAGAAGGCCATGGTTGCTTCTTGTATGTGGTGCTCTGAAGTTGACCCAGAAGGCCTGTGAAGCTGACCTTGTCCTCATTCCCACTGTATCTGAGCAGAGGACAGAAGAGCCTATGCAGGAGGTGGGCACCAGTCTGTGGTGACCAGTGTTTGACTAAAGCAGTGTCTGTCACTGGTGTCAGATTGGGGCGTGGCCCTTCTCTGGCTCTGGTCTATGTTAGCTACAAGGGTCCTTCTGAAAACTAGTACTGCACACAGGGTTGCATGAGGGCCCAGGTTGGGGCTTGGAGAGCATAGCCTGAAAGTTACTGTAAAATTAGGCTATTAAAAAAAAATGCTTGGACCCAGTCATAATTCCTCCAGCCTGCCTGCCCTCTGAAAGTCCTGTGCTTGTAGCTCTTGGTCTCCAGAGTGGGGATGGATTTATGTCTTCACCTTTCGTCTCAGGCACGTCCGTGATGAATCTCACATGATTTTGTGGATCAGGGAGGGACTGCAGCCTGTGGCCCTAGCACTCATAGGGACCAGAGGGCCGCCCCAGTGCTGTCCTCTGGCTGTGGGCAGGCCTAGTGTGGCCATGTCTTCCTGTCTGAAGGTTAAGGACACACCCATCCCTCACACCCATGATGTCCTTGAATTTTGGAGCTGTGATCATGGCCATCTATCTATCGCTCTTTTCCCTGAGCTCTGGACGTTCTCAGAAAGCCCACATGAGGGTACTGCCTCCTGGAGTAGGCTGTAGCCCTCCCACTAGCCAGCTGCAGTGCCAGATCGGGCACCCGTGCCAGCAATGCGGGAACATGCGGCCCACATTCCAGTGCCTACACTGCCTTTCCATCTGAAGACCAGCTAGCTCAGTTTCTTGAGGGAGAGAGGACGTATTTCAACAGCTCTGGACAGTCTGGGAGATGCCCATGCTGTGTTTTGGGGAGCACAGGTGTGGGCGTACTCCTTGGGCTCAGCTTGGTGACACACTGCCCCAGGCAGCTGTGGCTTCACCACTCACCACTTTCTGCCATCATACATGTTCATCAGTGTTGGGGGCAGATGAGGAAGACGGCAGGGCTCTTGCCTGAAAATCTTGGTTAAATTTATTCAGCAAGCGTTGAGCCCTGGCTCTGTGCCAGGTACTAGATTAGGCTCTGGAGGTCCATCGATGAATAAAACTGTTGCCCTTACGATCCCTGTGACCGTCAAGGGTAAACAGATGAGAAGGTATAACAAATGCAGCGTGACAGTTGCCACAAGGGGGCTTCCGTTTTCTCCCCTAAGGATTTTTTTTTTTTTTTTTTTTTTTTGCACAGGGACAACCTTTCACTGGGTTCTCAGCATGAGACTGTACACAGAGCCCTTCTCAAAGGGATGGGACCCTTCTGCTGCATGGCTCCGTTGGCCTGCTTGAAGACCCTGGGGTGGCATCTGGTTTTTAGATTAATGCCTGCAAGGCCAGCATTGGCTCAGATACGGCACTTTGTGGGGTCCTTCCCTCTAGAGAGAGTGGGCCTACCCTGAGGCCTCACCTCTTGCTGGAAAGGAAGCCTTTTGGGGAAAGATGAATGTTAAACATGGGTTTATTGCTGAGACCCCAGTGGCATGTGTCCAGCACTACCTCCCTGTAGTGTCTTAGATCCTGTAACGGAGCAGCAGAGTCATGAGAGCTGCCCTCAGAATCTTGGGATGTGGGTGGGATGACTAGTAACCACCAGCTGTCAACTGCTTCCTATGTGAAGGCCATCACGTGACTTTAATGCTTGCACAGTCCTGTGAAATGGGTAGTCATTACTTCTGTCCTAAAGGTGGGAGGTAAGCTCACGGGTTGTGAAGTACCAGAAGTCACACAACTGCCAGAACTCACAGTGCTCTTTTGTTCCATTACACCTGTGTTCCTGTGAGCAGAACTATAACATGTTTGACAAAACCACTTATGTTAAGGGATCTCCACATAAAGCCCTGGAGCCGTCCATCCAGAGGTGATGTGTTTGCTTGCTGGGGCCCCTCAAGGCCACGCACGGCATGCAGCGTACAGCGCTGACTCCCCTCTGCCGAATCTCCGCTCACCAGCTGTGCCGCCCAGTGGGTCTGTCTGGGACTCTCGCAGGCAGCATTACTCAGCAGGAAGGGGGTGACTGAGAAGCTACTTTGGGGGGGCCTGGAAGCAGGGACTCCTAACGCATGCCTCGTCCAGAAGTCCAGTGGGTAGACCAGCTGCTACGTCTGAGGATGCCAGAGGCCATGTCCTGTTATCTCCTGTTGCCCTTTAGAAGTCCCCAGAGTAACCTGTCCACCTTCTTTGGTTTCTTCCCTGACTGCTAACCGGTCAGGTTGTGAATGGTATGTTCTCACGCTGTGTCACTTGCAAGCCCCCGGTTGGTGGCCAGGCTGGGTCAGCCTGGAATGAGAAGGGGGACCCTTGGCATTTTACTTTTGCGGCTGCTCTACTTCCAGAACAGCCTTTCTGAGGTGATATCCAAAACAGAGTTGGGCTCCTCATCTGTAGATCGTGGACTTGCTGGGTCTCCCTACTCTGCTCCTGCAGATCTCCCTCAGCTGGTCCCGTTCTCCACTGCTCTGTCCCAACATGCAGCACAGTGCCTGGCTCGTGGCTTTTTGATAAGTATCCATGGCATGAACGATGAATGTCGAGCCGCTGTGTTGTTAACTCTGGGTAGTTTTGAACTACAGGGTTCAGTCAAGGTCTCTCCCGTTCTTCTGCCTCCCGCCTGTTTTGATCAGCTGGATGGACAGGTTATTCAAAGATCAGTATCTTTGAACCTCCATAGCTTCTAAGGCATGAAGGGTAGCATTTACAGAAAATTTTATCATATACTGGCACAGAAATTCTATCATGGAGTGAGGGAGTCTACTGAGAAATCGCTTTGAGTGCAGAGATGAGGGAGGGCCTGGGAAGCAGTATGGTGGTAGGGTGCCTCCTAGGTGAGAAAGAGATCGGGTCCAGGGAGACCATGTGTGCTGACCTTACATGGGACTCAGGTATGTCATTTCTTCGGTTAATGAAACTTGTCCAGTCATCAAAAGAGAAGAGGAAGGCTATGTTGGGGGCCACATCGGATCTCTGGGATCCAGAGTCAGTGGAGGCAGCTCACACTCAGAAGATTGCCTGCCACCTGATTGGAGTGTGGTGTAGACTGCATGATGGGGGTTACAGGCAAAAAGTAGTCTGTTGTTATACCTGGCGTGAATGCTGCCCTCCGTCTTCCTACCTGGGTGCCTTCACCTGGATTTTGAGCAAACAACATAGAGCCAAGGGTTGGGAGAAAGAAGGAAGGGTTCCAAGTATGTGGCCCTAAATCTCAGGCTAGAAATAATGGCTCTGGGTCTGGGTTTTTTCCATGATTACTCCCAGGAGTTAGCAGGCGTCTGACTCTGATGTCTTAGGCCTAGTCTCTCCCGAAACGGAGCTCGAACTCAGATAGGGTCTTGGCAATACCCACATACCATTCCAAGCTCTTGCTGCTGCCGCCATCAGACTCTGGGTGACTTTGTACTCTTGGGGAAGGCTTCAGAAAATTCGAACAGTGACTCAGCTGTAAAACCCACAGGAGCTGGCATAGAAGGGTGAAAGTGGAGAAAGTTAACAATCGGTCTAAAAATATTCCTGCTGATTTGGTCTCTTGTACCCTCTGAGGTAGCATTAATGAGCTGGAACCCTCTGCCAGGTCTTCTCCTCCCCGTGACTTCCCTGAGAGCTGTCTGTAGCTGATCCTGATTCCTGCCAGTGTGTGCGTGGTGAAGAGTGCCTCTGCTCCCGGAAGAGCACACTGCTTTTCTTAGTCACTTTTGGAAGATACAAGTGCCATATGTTTGGCCACCAGGGCTGGGGGCACTTGGTAAACCTCAGACTTCCTACAGTCCCTGAGTTGTGGAGTTCAGAAGTAGAGCAAGGGGCCAGGGCCTTGGCTCCTATTGAAAAGTGACTATGGACTTCTCTCCCACACTCCCCAGCCCCCAAGCCATCTAGGTTAGTACTTGACATCTGGCCTTGCTGAAGCTCTGTGCCCTGTTAAAGGGAGTGGACTTCAAGATAAGTTACTGGCCTGGCCCATAAATGACCTATCACTTCCACTGAATTTTAGGTTGTGTAGCTTCAAGAGTGTGCCTTTCAGATAGATACTACTTCAAGTTACGAAGAGGAAAACCATGGATTTCTAGCTTTTTGGCTTCTTCCCTCCTGATTCCTAGCTGGTGGGAATCAGTGCTGGTCACACCTGGGCTGAGCCGAGAGGAGGACAGGTTCCATCGCTTGAAATGGCACCCACTTTCCCACTTACCCCAGAAGCTTTTCCTTTGATCTGTAGATATTCAAAGAACTACATGCTCAGGTGCCATGAGTAGACCATACTATAGGGACAGTCAGGTCCCTCTAGGGCATCTGACCACAGGTGACAGTTTCCAGAAACCTGGTTCCTTCTTTGGGTTGAAGAAAATACCAAACCACCTGGAAAATCCTAGACCTGTTGTTACTAGGTTTTGTCTTCCCCATATCTTCTGATCAAACGCCTGCTATATTCTTGGCTCCTCCCAATGTAATATTTGCAGGAAACTGCTGCATGGAAGTGCTGATGTGACCTAGGTGTGTGAGTCCTAGGGCATCCTGATTTTAGGTCTGCGAGATGGCATTGTCCCGGTCCCTTTTTCTTCAGTGTGGTCGGGATGGTGGTGTTCAGGGAAGCGCTCTTTCCCGCTTTTGGTACTTGAATATGGAAGTATGTACACATGGCTGTGAGGGTCCCAGCAGGGTCTGGGGAGGCGCCTCTTCTGTGCTGCTCTTGCTCAGGTGCAGAGTGGAGTCTCTTTAGTGTGTACCTATATATACTTAGTTCTCTTCAAAGAAAGTCTTGGAAACTAGTGGAAGGAGTATTGTCACAATTTGATGTGACAGTTCTAGTTCAGATAACTAGTTCTCTCAGTCTCTGTGTTGATGATGGACTGGGTCTAGAAGACTGGGTCAATTCCAAGTTGCCACTGAGTCAGTATTGTGTCCTTAAGTTGAATACCCTTGATGGAAAGGGTGCAGCCTCAGTGAGCATACTTGCTCCAAGGGCTGTGGTGTTCTCTTTGTGGTACTGCTCAGCAAACACTGAGCACCTGCTCTCTGCCAGATGTTGCGCTAATTACTGTCGGAGTGGCTTGGCACGCTTGGTTGAGAAGGCAGAACTTCGTCCACATGTGTGCCTGTAAACATCCATACAAGTGTTTTTGAGGCTTTAAAAAGCTTGTTTAAAAGATTATTTCTTCTTATAGGCAGAGACTCCAAAGGTACTTAAATACCATTCCCCACCCCCTGGGGATTCTAGGCCCTATTACTTGTGCTTGATTCTCCTTTTCGGGTTAGATCCAGTTACCTTGAAAGAGGGCGAGAAAGTCAAATGGGAATGACTAGTTTCCCTTCATGTCATTTAAAAAAGCCTTTTTGGGAATAATCTCACAAAGTTATACCAGGAATATGTATATTTCCTTTATCCAGATTCTCCTATTTTTTTTTAAGTTTATTTATTTATTTTGAGAGAGATTGAGAGCCTGCATGACCGGGGCAGACAGGCTCCGTGGTATCCACACACACAGCCTCACAGAGGGGCTGAATCCCATGAGCTGCAATGTGAGATCATGACGTGAGCTGACCGACTGAGCTACCCAGGCATCCCCAGATTCTCCTATTGTTGACATTGATCTTTATCATTTGCACATTCTCTTCGGAAGTTCTTGTACTTAAATATATTCATAAGTAACAAAACAGTTCTCAACTTCATTCAACTTAAAGTTGATCAAATACTTAGCCTTTTGTTCATAGTCCAGTTTCATCCGGTGACCCAGTTGTGTCCTTCATAGCACTTTTGTCTTCCTTTTGTCTTAGCTGGTGGTGTCTGCCCCCAGCAGGAGAGCCTAGCCGCCTTGGTTTTTGCTCAGTATGAGCTTACCGAGGACTTGGGTTGTCTTGAGTATTTCTCACAGTGTTCAGCTCGCACTGGTAATCACTGTTTGTGAAGCTCTTCCCACCGTCTACACTGCTCTTTTATGTTCTGTGTTTGTTCCTGCTTACTGTCACTCTCCCTCCCTCCTCCCTGTTTGCCACCCTGCACCCAACCAGAGTTTTCTGAGACCAGACTCTTTGGGAAATGTCCTACAGCCGCCTTGCTTTTTTTCTTTTAGGTATCAGTTGCCATTATGCTGTAAGAGCTGTGTTTAAATAACCTGCAGAAATAATGACATATGAGAGGTTTTTGGGGTGTGGTGAGGGGGACTGGTGAGAAGTGTGATGTAGCAAGCCTCAGGTTTTTCCAGATGAGTGCTTCTCACACTTTAATGTGCACACCGACCTCCTGGGGATCTTGTTCAGAGCCCAGGTTCTGATTCAGTAGGTCTGGAGTGGGACCCACAATGCATTTTTAATGAGTTCCTACAGTGGCTAGGCGCTAGAGAAGTTTCAAGGCCTGGATAATTTAGATCCCAAGGCACTGACCTTTGATAGGCAAGAGAGCTTTGTCAGTGGTTGATGGTCTTAAAAGGGATTTGAACAAAGTAGAGGTGTGAAGAATATGAAGACAAGAAGATGCAGAGTCCTGCGTGTTAAAGGGAGCTGATGAGTGGTGCGTTATAAGAGACACAGCTCAGAGTCAGAAAGACTTGGGTCCCACCCTGTCATTCCCTGGCTGTTACTTATATAAATACTTGCCCTTTGAGCCTTGACCCTCTCTTGAAGATGGGGTAACAGTACTCACTTCTTACGAGTTAGTGAGGATTATTTACCTTCAGGTAGAAGTGCTTCTAACAAAGTATCTGGCACGTGCTGTATGTGCAGTAAATGGAAGTTGCTGTTAGCAAGTGGTGGGAGCTTGCTTGAGCCTCGTCCAGACTGCAGAGCAGATGACTGCCGACGAGCCACGGGCGCTTAGGGAAGTGTGTGGAGTTCATTAGTGGCCAACGTGGGCTGTCATGCCGTTTTCATTTTAGACAGGCTTATTATCACATCTAGAGGAGTACTGTAGACCTAGTTCCTGGCTTTGACACAGGACTTCGACAAAGCCTCGAGATACCTCTGTGGGCATGGTTTACAAAAAAATTGCCTGTTAATTGAGGTAGATGGATTTGTGGCTGATAGAACGGAGGTACCACCTCAGTAGCGAACAGAAATTGACATGAATGATGAAAGTGGTCTCGAGTGGCACCCCGTTTGCTTTCTGACTCTTTCAGATACATGTGGGCTTTTGTTTGTTTTTAAAACCCTTGGGTGAAGTTTTTTTGGGTTTTTTTTTTTAAACCTTGGGGGAGGACAGTTACTGTGGCCCATGTTTGTTGTCCTGGGTGCCCCCAGACACAAGCCCTGTGGACCAGCCATCTCCTCTGGAGCGTTTTTCTGCGTTCTGCTTTATTCTGTGTTTCCCTTGACAGCTCCTGGAGCTCCTTACCATGCTGTGCCTTTTTCTACGATTAGCACACTGGCTTCTGTCTTGTTGCTCACTGGCGAGTGCTCCCTCTGACCTCTGCACTTGCTGAGGGCTTTTCCTGAGGGTGCTGCTTTGTCAAGTGGGAGATGGACATTCTTCCAAGCTGCATCTACCATTTATCTCAGGGCCATTCTTCCCATTCTTCCTTACTAGTTTGCTAGTCCTTTTCTTTGAAAATGTCAGTATTTGTTTGTTTGTTTTAACCCCAGGCTCACTTATCACCACGAGAACCTTTGATATCCATATGGGTAACCTAGCCAATATTTTAGACTCCATTAATTGCACGTTAGTCAACTGGTGGTCACACATCCTGCATCTCACCATCCTCAAAGCTCAGTCTTCTTTTTTTTTTTTTTTTATGTTTTTATTTACTTTTGAGAGCGAGAGAGAGAGAGAGAGAGAGAGAGAGAGAGCACAAGGAGGGGAGGGGCAGAGAGAGGGAGACACCGAGTCCGAAGCAGGCTGCAGGCTCTGAGCTATCAGCACAGAGCCTGATGCGGGGCTTGAACTTGTGAACCACAAGATCATGACCTGAGCTGAAGTCAGACGCTTAACTGACTGAGCCACCCAGGCGCCCCTAAAACTCAGTCTACACTGTTCATGCTGTCTGCCTCTTCGTCCCTCTCGCAGCTGTCCGCATGTTGAAATTGCTCGTCTTCCATTTGCTTCCACTTCGACTCTCACCTGTACTACGTGGCCTGTCACTCACCTCCTTTGTTGCTCTTTCCATCAGTTCTTGTTTCTTCCTTCATAGCCCTGTGTTGGGTACAGTGTCTTTCCAGGTTCCCGACATTGCTGGAGAGAAAGGCCCATCTAGCTTAAGTGCTGTCCCTCTGGGTTGGGCCCTGGGTGCCGCTGTGACATTGCTGACTTTCCCCAGTCAGCCTCCTGAGTCAGCCGCCCCCCCCCCCCCGCCCCTTCCCGGCAGCTCCTCAGTGTCTGCCAGGGGCCTTCAAGATGAAGGCTCAGTGCTCTACCTTGGTTTTCAAAGGTCTGTGTGATTTGGTTGTTACCTCGTTATTCAGCACCCTGAGCCTAAGTTTGTAAATGTGAAGAAAGAGGACCCCCTCCAGGGCATTGGGACCCACTTGCAAGGCCGATGTGTATGATCTGCTAGTTTTCTCAGAGGTTTTATGCCCGCTTTTGCAGCACCAGGAAGGAGCCTAGAATAAATCTTCACACTTCCTGCCTTCTCAGGGTAGGAGCTCAAGGGCTTTGATTTTTGTGTTTCAATGAGGGGGAGGGGCTTGTCAAGAGTATTTGAGAAGTTTGACAAGGATTATTTCCAGTGGATGTCAGAATCCAACAGTGAGAGAGACTCTCAATGTATAGTTACACGCTTGTGCTTAGGAAACTGCTTTCAAAGGCCTAGTTAAAAGATTGTTTCCTTAAAACACAAAGTAATAAATGAGTGGACTCCTAGCTGTATGTGGTACAGCTTCCCTGTCCCCAGCACTCATGCCTATTAAACCGGCTAGAATTACAAAGACTGATCGTACGAGGCATTGGCCAGGTCAGTGCAGGCAGGGATGGAAGATGGTGTACCCCTTTTGGAAACCAGTATGACAGTTTCTTTAAAATCAAGGATATATTTATCAGAATAAAATAAACACACACGTCCACAGTATCCTCTGCACTTAAAGATACATTTGCCTTATCTTTATCTGAAAGGAAGGCCATTTGGCTAAAGGAGAGTGGGCGGGTCTCCTCTGGCGCTTGCGCTCTGTTGTGTGAATGGCATATGGCTCTGGCTCCCTGAACGCGTGCTCTCACTTTGACTTCATGTTTGGAGAGGTGGATTCCTGCCTCTTGAGACTCCGCACAGCCCCCAGCAGGCATTCGCACGGACTCAGAACCAGAGAGGTAACCCGCCCTGGTGACCTGTGTTTCACTCCCTGACTGTGGGGGGAGCCGGTCACCGCCGCCGTCGGCTGAGCACTTACACGCTTCAACACGTGATTTTGGTTCCACCTCTCAGCCATTTTGAGGTGGGTGTTTGCCCCTTTCTTCAGATGAAACCAGTGTCAGATCAATGCTTCTTCCCTGGCCTGCGTGCCCCCATGCTCCATGGCAAAACACGTTTATTCCTCCTCCTCATGGATACAAGGTGTGTTTCCTTTGGATTCCTTAATTCTTCAAAGCCATGGGTGGAAAAATGTTCTCTTCTGTCCACTTTACCTCTCTGATCTCTTCTGGCCTTTGCTTCACTCTTTTTTTTTTTTTTTTTGACGTTTGGTATTGAACTCTCTCTCATGTGCTGAGCACTGCTCTGCTGAGCACTCTCCACCTGCTGTCTAACTATGAACCTTCCCAATGGTGTAATTGAAATAGTTGGTGCTCCACTCAGGATGCTCTGAGAAAATGGGGACTCTGCTTCCCTGAGCACAACAGCCGTATAGCGGTGGTGCCGACCTAGGGTTCCATTGCAGGTCTGTCAGCACCGTCATTCTGCTCTGTCCTCAGTGTCTGAAGTTAGGGGTGTGCGGGAGAGAGTCTGTATATGCAAGAATACTGCATGAGGGAACTTCTCCGACAAGGCGACATGCTTATTTTGAAGCAGACTTGTGGGACACGTCCTGGAATTGTATATTTTAGCTGTATAGTGTTAGGAATTCTTGGGGCGCCTGGGTGGTTCAGTCAGTTAGGTGTCCGATTTCAGCTCAGGTCATGATCTCACAATTTGTGGGTTCGAACCCTGCATCAGACTCTGTGCTAACAGCTCAGAGTGTGGAACCTGCTTTGGATTCTGTGTCTCCCTCTCTCTCCCTTTCTCTCTGTCCCTCCCCGGCTCATGCTCTGTCTTTCAAAAACAAACATTAAAAAAAGTAATAAAAAAAAAAAAAAGAAAGGTGGGAATTCTTTGAGTAAACACGTTGGCAGGTAGTAAGGAGGGAATGTGGTTTGGACTTCCTAATTGTGCTGAAGATGCCTCCTGAGGCAATGTGGACATGTGTATTCAGATACTGAGGCAATGTGGACATGTGTATTCAGATAGTTGTGATCAGGGTGCCCATTGGCACACTTCCCAAATATTGGGACTGACCCTTTACGTCTGGGTGGCAGAGAGCAGTTTTGCTGCTACTGTCACAGCAAGAACTCTGGTCTTCAAAAAGCTGTCCTGTAACTACCTCTTACGGGCCCTGGTTGGCTGTGGTAGGTGTCGGAGATTTGTCTACGTCTTACATTCTAATGATAATTCTGTCACGCTTCTGTGGTTGTGCGTTTGGGTGTCGTGTTGGGCAGCTGTGGGGGAAAAGGGAAGGACTCTGGACTGGGAAGAAAACGAAGAGGCCCTGAGCCCTCCTGATTTCTTTGTCTCCTAGTCCTGAGCATGCTCCACAGCCCACTGGGCAGTGTCCTGGGGAAACCTCCCTTGAGCTTCCTGCCTCTAGACCCCCTTGGATCTGACTTGGTCGACAAGTTTCCAGCACCCTCAGTTAGAGGAACCCGCCTAGACACCCGACCCATCTTGGACTCCCGTTCCAGCAGCCCCTCCGACTCCGACACCAGTGGCTTCAGTTCTGGATCGGATCATCTCTCAGATTTGATTGTACGTAACTTGTCGGGGAGTGGGATGGGCAAGGCAGGTGTGTCTGCCGGAATGCAGGCAGGAGGTGCAGGCCACCGTGGGTGCGTATGGAGCTTATCCTCAGCGGAGTGGGGGATGCCTTGTACGCTCACGGAGCAACCCATTTCAGGCCCCCAGCTGCCGGCTCTCTTCACAAGCTGCTTCAAGAGCTTGGAGAAGTAGTTAAGTTCAGAAGCTAATATGGGAGTCCAGGCGGTGGTCTGTTTGTTGACCTGCTTGGTCATTTTCTTTAGCCTCAAACTGTACCTGTCATTTAAGTACCTTTACATGTGTTCCCTCAAAAATTTTAAGTGATGGTTTTAAAAATTAACATTAGTAATGATCAGAGCTGGGATTTCTATCCAGATCAGATTGACTGTAGGTCCCATATTCTCTTCACTGACCCATGCCGCCTCTAATCTGAGGCCATGAGGGATCTGTGAGATGTTGCCTCGAGTTAATTTATGTACTGCGTGCTCCTTCTCCACGACCACGTGTGACGTGTATGGTGCCCCTGCTGAGTGGAGCTGGCAGATGGGTTAGAATGAAGGAGGCAGAGGGGACAGCAGAAGTAAATATATGGGCATGGCAGTGAGAAATCATCCTGAAGTAAATTGCAGTAGCAGGTGCCTTCTGAGCCTGACTTCCTGTGCTGCCAACCCCACCCCCCAGCTGACTGTTCACTGAATAGGAAGGTTTATTTTCCTACCCTCTGCTCTTTTCTTTCCCGGATTGGCAACATCGGATGGTGGCTAGTTTCCCATCCATAGCATGACCTTTTAGGACCCACCTTGTCACCCATCAGCCTGTCCTAGAACATGAGCTGGCACTGCTGTTCCCACTGCTTGTTGGTTTTATGTTTAGGCCATGTTTCCAGAGGGGCAACCACAGCAGGTCCCTTCACTTATCTGGGCTGTAGTTTACTCCCCTATAAAATGGGATTAGATTCTTCTGGTTCTGTTTATGTTCATTTAGATGGAGCTCGGTCTTGGAAATTTACCTCATAACTGACTTAATAGTTTGAGATTTTGTTGGAAGAACTTTGTCAGATACCCTACCCCAGAAGCTAATTGGCGAAGGGATATGGGCACACTAGCTCACAGAAGTAGTAAATAGAGGCAGGCCGTATTTGAACTTACAGGGAATATTGAGTAATTTGTTTCTTTGATAACGTGGTATTATCTTAACTCACTTAAATTGTAAGAGAGCCTTGACACAGGCTTATAGTGAAGCCCGCACTCTCCCACATCTCCCATAGAACACAGAACTCTCACGGAAACCATTTTGGCATTTGCCAGGTGGAACTCAGACAAGAAGAAAAAACCCCACAAAATTAGAGGAAGCTATACTACTTCAAGATTTTATTTATAATCCTGAAAACTTGGAATGTGTCTGAATATTTAACAGTAGGGGAATAGGTTAGTAAAATGTAGCTTGTTCCCTAAATAGAATATCATAAGTTAATCTAAAATGATGATAAAGACTGCCTGGCAATATGAAAAGAAAAAGTTGAGTTGGGGAGAAAAGAAGTTGTTTAAATTTAGTGTATGGGCAGCTACTCTAAAAACGTACAGGAAGAAAGTCTGAAAGAAAATATCAGAGCTAAGTGGTATTTTTTGTTTCTATAGTGTGATTATTACTTTTATAACAAAACTGTCCTTTAAAAACCTGCATCTTCCTTTCTCCTCCCCCAGTCAAGCCTTCGCATTTCCCCTCCTCTGCCCTTCCTGTCTCTGACAGGGGGTGGTCCCAGAGACCCTCTGAAGATGGGGGTTGGGTCCCGGATGGACCAAGAGCAAGCTGCTCTAGCTGCAGTCAGCCCGTCCCCCACCAGTGCATCAAAGAGATGGCCAGGAGCGTCCGTGTGGCCGTCCTGGGACCTCCTCGAAGCTCCCAAGGACCCCTTCAGCATAGAGAGAGAGGCCAGGCTGCACCGGCAAGCTGCAGGTGAGTGTGGCTGTCGCCCTGTGGGGGCCGGAGGCCCCGTTCCAGCACAGAGAGTACGTGACCTTAGCTCACAGACTGAACTGTCCAGAAGAGGATGTCATCGAGGACTGAGGTCTCTGGATCTGCGAAGATGGTCTGTCCTGTGAAGTGAGTGCTAATGGGGCAAACTCAGGAGCTTCTGAGAAGCCGAGCAGAGGAAAGAGGCTGTGCTCGCTCATACAGAGCGTGCCCTTCTGTGGAGACTGGCTGTGTGCGAGTGTTGTTCTTGATTCTCCCATGGGTGGGTGTCTTCAGGGGGAATCCTGGAAGCGATGCCCAGAATTTTGTTTCCTTCTCCCCCTTCTAATTCAAAGACCTGTCAGGCATAACCCCTGCTAGAGCTCTCTTCCCGAGTGATGCACTGTTGGGTAAGGGATGTTCGCCTCTAAGGTGAGGGGTGTCCTGGTCCCTCAGGAACCCTTTGGTTCTGTCATGTAAATGACCTTAAACATGGATTGAATCTGCTCTGCATCTTATCCCAGTAGTTGGAAGTAAATGGGTCTTAATAAGTCATTCTCGACTGAGGCTTCAGGGAGGTGCTTGCCAGCTGCTCTCCTCAGGTTCTGGAGTTGATGACTAAGTGACTGTGTAGTTCTCCATCCATTGGTTGTCTGTCTTTCCCGTCACGGAGCTGGGCCTGATCTCATTCTCCCCTGATGGTTCTGCTGCCCTGTTCACATAATGGTTTTGGCAGCCCATGTTTGTATTAATGCCATTGTTTGCCTGTGGGATGACATTACCTTGCTTTTGGATGAGGCCATTAAATCGATTTATGTTTTTGTTTGAAAATACTGTTGATGGTACCCAGGTTCTTGGCATAGCAGCACATTGAGCCTTTTAAGGAATGAGCTTCCATGTCATTGTCCTGAGTGGAAATGATGGTTCATTTCATTGGCTGTCTGCCCCAGTGCTGAAGGAGTAAACCAGGGGAGGGTTAGCCAGTCCCCACTGAGGTTAGTCTCTGATCCTGAAAGGCACAGCTTGAGCAGGGGGCAGGATTAAAGACAAGGCTGAACTGGTCACCAAGAACAGAGGGGCCCCTAGAAGTTATCGAAGCAGGCCACACAGAGGACAGTTTCCACTCTGCAGCAAAGAAGTGTTTTGTAATGAGGTGTTGTCAGAGGAACTTCACAGTGGGTTTAGACAGACTTGGATTTGGTATAAGCAGAAAGCAGATTGGTTGGGGGTAAATCCACTCTCTTAACAGTGTTGGCATCAAGGAAGGCCCAGTGTCTGACCAGGTACCGTGGAGACAGCTCCGGCATGGTTCTGACTCAGGGAGCGGTTGGGACACTTTGTCTTTTTGGGTTGCTAGTGGTCATTTTTACTGGCAGTGGTCCTGACTTCTGTGACTGATGAGTTCAGAGTGCAGACAGAAAAACAATAGAATGTTCCTCATTTGAATATTCGGAGAGAAGGCTGGTTTGGACCAGTAAGTCTGTAGAACATTGTATAGAAGATTGCTCTGTTTATTTTAAAGTGATTAGAAATTTAAATCAGTCAGGATTGTAAGCCATGACTAGGTAAAACTGCTTTGTGGTTAACTTATCAGTTACATTTTTGAAAATACCTTGGGTCGTGGTCATTTTTACCCTACACATCTGCTTTGCTCTCACTCTGTGTTCTAGTGGAGACAGAAGTCGTGGTTTAGAGTTGTCCTACTGGGCCGACTGGTTTGATGAGGTGTAAGGTTCCTTGCCTTTCCGAATAGTGGTGACTGTTCTTCCAGCAGCCAGGCTAGGGCTGTGGCCTGTGTAGCTCTTCCCGGATGAGGTCATCCCAGGAAGGAGCAGTGACTTCGTTGAGTCTGACCCGTTTCTTTCTCTCTTTGTCGTCCTGTCTACCAAAGCTGTGAATGAGGCAACCTGTACGTGGAGCGGCCAGCTGCCCCCCCGGAACTACAAGAACCCCGTCTACTCCTGCAAGGTGTTCCTAGGCGGCGTTCCCTGGGATATCACGGAAGGTGAGCTGCCTCTGAGGCCTGCGTGGAGCACTGACGGTGGGGCAGGTCTCTCAGGAGCATTAAACTTGGACCTGAACCTGTAGCTCCCATCTTGCTTCTGTGTCTGGTGCTTATACCTGTCATCTGGGACCCATCAGAAGGTCACTTCTGAGTTGTTTGCCAAGGGAGAAAAGTCAGGGAGAAGAATGCTGGTGCTCCTGTGTTTGCGCCTTCCTGGGGAGGGCGGTGCCTCAGTTTCTGCCATTCTTTTCCATCTCTCTGCAGCTGGATTAGTTAACACCTTCCGTGTGTTTGGCTCTTTGAGTGTGGAGTGGCCTGGTAAGGATGGCAAGCACCCCCGGTGTCCTCCCAAAGGTAATATGCCTAAAGGTAATACAGACATGGTAGGAGCTTTTTTTTCCCCCTCCCTAGAACATACTTGCACTGAGGGATGCTGGGACGTCCCACCGCATGCTGGTAACACGGTTTGGGCACTCCCGAGCACAGAGCTTTGGGCTGATGGCACTTCTCTTCAACCTAGCACATCCCTCTGAGCTAATGTTCCATCACTCCAGATTTATCCTGCAGTTGGAGCTATCTGTGAACCGTGCTCAGTGACACTTCCTCGTGCACTTCCCTCCAAACCTGAACCCCGGCAGCTACTTTTCCTCTCAAAATGAGGTGTCTGAAAAGCTTTCCTTTGCCTGCCTTTCTTGCCCAGTTACATTGTTGCCTGACCTAATTCTGAGATCCCTCTGGAGTTGGCAGGAATGAGGACCAAGAATCTGACTCCTCACTGGTCTGAAATGAGATCCCCTCCCTGTAGAAAGGAGCAGGTGCTATTTTCACTCTGCCCCATCTTCACTGAGAATGTCCCGATGAACTGAACTGCTGGTCTAACTAGGCTTTTAAAGCAGTACCTCCGTGGCCCAGCTGACCGGCCGCAGACCTGCCCTCCTGCCTCAGGAGAGCCTGGCTCTGTGTTGTGGGGTGGACGGCTGTGTCGTCGGGATGGGATTCTGCGTCCCACCGTGCCGGTCCCCTCTCTCCCCAGGTGGGAGAGGGTGTGCAGCTCCCTCCTGCGGCCTGGCCCATCTTCCTTTCAGAGGCTTTTCGGGAGTAGGACAAAAATGTCTCCTACTCTCCACTGCAGAACCAAGACAGAAGTGACGCCTGAGTGGTGTTAATACAGGTTCTCCTTGTATTGGAAATAGGGTATGTGTATCTGGTCTTCGAACTGGAGAAGTCTGTCCGCGCCTTGCTTCAGGCTTGCTCTCATGACCCACTGAGCCCAGATGGCCTGAGCGAATATTACTTCAAGATGTCCAGCCGAAGGATGCGCTGTAAGGAGGTGTGTTGGCCCGGCGTCCTCTCTGGGTGGGGGTGGCTGGTGCCTGACGCGGTGGGGCTCCCACAGGCGGTGAGCACCCTGCTGTTTCTGCTGCGGCAGAAAGCCTGCTCCTCCTGTTTTAACGTAAATACAGCAAAATACTCTGTTACATTAGAAAAACAAACACCTTTGGCCTTTAGTGGTGTATGTGTGCTTCTGCCTGTGGTGACCAGACTACGTCCCAGCCCTTACTCCGGCCAACAGTTCTGTCCCAAGCCTGTGGTCTTAGAAATGAAATTGTAAACAGCAGCTTTCTCCACTTGGGTTTAACTGAAAATCTACAGCAGCTCCTCCCTAGTCCTGCCCTCAGGCTGTGCCTTGCAGCACAGTCTGTGGTGGATAAATTCCTCTTCAGCCCACACTGTCCGAGGATCACCTCTTCTCTCTCCCACGTGGGGCTTCGGCAGCTATGTGCGTCCCTCCACACACTTGTGTCTCCTTGGGCCTCTCCTGCTCCTGGCCCTGTGTCGGCCTGTGCCCCCAGCGCCACGGGTCTCAGCAGAGTTCCTGTGTCGGAGCCCTCACCGCGCGACCCTGAGCAGGCTCAGACTCACTGAACCAGTTCGGGAGGAGCTTAAGATTCTCCTCTGTTGACCAAGCTCCCCCGCTGGTTCTAGCAGGTGATGTTTGAAAGCCACTTGTCAAAGGAAGTTTTGCGTTGAGGAATCAGTGTTGTTTTTTTTAAACGTGGTTCATCTGAAACTTCCCCCCAAAGTTCGTCGTTTACGTTAGGGTTCATTCAGTCTTGGTGTCTCTTGTACATTCTAGGAGTTTCCACAAATGTGCAATGACATGACTGCACTGTTGTAACAGAGTAGTTTCACTGCTTGTCTATAAAAGGGGGACTTGAAATGCCTATTTTAATGAAAAGATCAGCTGCCAGGGGTCATGGGGAAGGAAGGAAGGGGTGCACAGGTGGAACACGGGATTTTTAGGGCAGGGACTCTGTCAGCTCAGTTTTGCTGTAAACCCTAAAACTGTACCAGAAAGTAAAATCTTAGGGTAAAGAGGGGGAAAAGCTACTGAGATAGTCACATCAGATTTAAAATAAACAATGCAGGTAACAAAGCTGGCTCTTTGTTTTATCGTTGTTTCCTGGCGTGAGTTCACATTCTTAGTGACAGGGTAAGTGTGTCTTCCCGCTGCGCACAGTGACCCGCCACACGCTCCCCTCAGCCTGGCACAGCTGTCTTCGCGTTCGTCGGGCCCATGCCTGTCTCCTACCTCGTTACACTCCGGGGTCTAGTTAACACGCTTCCTGGTCCCTGTCTCCTGCTTTCACAGGGAGAGGCTGCCATGGTCATACCGCAGACCCCTGCGTCTCCTTAGTGCCCTGCCGACAGCCTCCCTGTCCCCTGTTGTGCCTCATCCCCGTGCAGTGACTCTGGCTTTCTTGGACACACTGCTGTGGGCGGTCTTGGGTCTCCTTCCTCTCAGACTCTTACTTCCTCGTGTCCCCTCTCTGCCCCCGGTGCGGTCGGCATCGGACTCCCTCCTCTCACCTCTCCCCATGACTTAAACGACCCACTCCTGTGGCTCTCCTCTCACTTGTAGACCCAGACTCCCATCCTCCAGGGGCCCTGCCTTCCCGTGGGGCCTTTCTTGGGGTGTCCTGTAATCCCTGACTCTTGTGCTGAGTGTAAGGAAAAGCTTGAAAAGCTTGCTGGCCCTTGGGATGTAGACAAGACTGTGAGACTCTCCGTGGGGGTGGAAGGAGCAAAATCGGCTTTTCATCTTCCAGTGAAGTGAGCCCCCTAATCAGCTGCTCACTCAGGTCTTCTGGGCCTAGATCCCATCAGCCCCTGATTCTTCATTTCCCCACCGTGCCCAGGTGGTCTGACTTCTACAGGCTCCTCTGTTGAGGAATCTTCTCGGTCTTAGCCTGTTGTGTGCCCAGCACCTCCAGCCGCCTCCAGGTCTTTCTTAGTGTGCCGTCCCGGCTGCTGGTTTCTGCCTGAGGTCTCTTCCTGCTTCGAGACTTGTTGGATCTTTAAAGATCTACTTTCCAAAAACACCACTCGTCTGTCAGCTCCCTTCCTGGTGGAGTCCTCCACCTGCGATTCCAGAGTTTTTCTAGGCTCAGGGGACTCAGAAACAGATGGCCGGCCATCCCCTGCCCTGGTGTGTCGCTGCTCTTTGAGGCCGCCGCCCGCACCTCTCCAGTCACTTCGCTGCCCCTGGCTCGCCCACTGATGCACACAGTAGGCCAGCGGCCATCTCACAGTGGTGCCGCAAGCATCCCCACCCTCTGTCCTTCCAGCTTCCTCCCCTCAGTTTCTGAGTCCTTCATGATCTTGGCTCATCGGTGACTGTGGTCCTCTGCTGGAACCACACAGTCGAAGGCTGTGACAGAGTGCTGGGTTCCTGGGTGTGACCGTTGGGCACCCTTGTGCCTGCTCCCCAGGCAGAGTGACTGCTCTTGCACGTGTTGGCCCCGTTTTGGACACAAGGGCTCAGTAAAGTGCAGCTTTGGTTGGGTCTGGTGAGGCAGCTGCCTGTGCGCCTGGGACTGGGCTCCCCCACGCCCCCGGCTCCCCCAGTAGGTGGGCCTCAGCAGCCCATTTGAGCGTCTCCTGAGCGTGCGCCTCCTGGTGTAGGAGCCGGTCTGGCTGGCTCCCGGCTGGAGCTGATGCACTTTTGGGTGGTTTCCAGGTGCAGGTGATCCCCTGGGTCTTGGCTGATAGCAACTTTGTCCGGAGCCCATCTCAGAGACTTGACCCCAGCAGGACGGTGTTTGTTGGTGCCCTGCATGGGATGCTCAACGCGGAGGCCCTGGCAGCCATCTTGAATGACCTGTTTGGTGGAGTGGTGTATGCTGGGATTGACACAGATAAGCACAAGTATCCCATTGGTAAGTGTCCCACTTCTGTGTGGGAAGCTGGGTGGCCCCTGGGACCGTGCTGGACGGAGATTGCGGTACTTCCCCTGGGAACGGAGAGGGAGGCCTGACCCAGGTCTGCAGATGAGCATGGCCAGCAGCATGGCATCTTTTTCTGGATAAGCCACCAGTACCCACCATCTGCACCCACCCCTCCCCACCACTGCCTCCTAAGGGGGACCACAGGAGGCGATAGGAGGGGGAGATGACATAGGAGCTTTAGTTGGAAGCTAAACCAGTCTGGGACAGACAACAGGTAAAATCTCATTAGAAGGCCAGGACTTCCCTGAACTTGGCTGTTGTTGTTGTTGTTGTTGTTAAGAGTTCTTGAGGGGCGCCTGGGGGGCTCAGTCAGTTAAGCAGCCAACTTCAGCTCAGGTCATGATGTCACAGTTCATGGGTTCGAGCCCCGTGTTGGGCTTTCTCTGTGCTGACAGCTTAGAGCCTGGAGCCTGCTTCTGATTCTGTGTCTCCTTCTCTCTCTGCCCCTCCCCTGCTCATTCATTCATTCATTCATTCATTCATTCTCTCTCTCTCTCTCTCTCTCTCTCTCTCTCTCTCTCTCTCTCTCTGTCTCGCAAAAATAAATAAAATGTTAAAAAAAAAAAAGTTCTTGAAAAGTGGCCCTGTCTCTAGGGTCACAGACCAGAGTCAGGTTGAGGGAGGACACTGGGTGAACCGAGCAATAGCGTGTAGTCATGGCCTGTGGCATCCTAGCTTAGGGGAGTCTGTGGGCCTGACTGCTGGGTTTTGGGTCAGTCCCCCGGGGAAGGAGATTTATTCCCCCGTCATAGAGTGATCTCGGTGGTGGATTTGGAAGGGGAACGGAGCCTGAGCTTCGTGATCAAGACCCGGCTGACCCGCCTCCCCAGATGATTAGTGTGCCCGCCTGCACTGCGTCTGACCGGGAAGGGGCACCGTGGGCTCCTCGGGGCCGTGCCACGGACCGGGGTCAGGGGGCAGAGGCCGCGTTTGGCAGGAGAGGCTTCCTCCGGTCCCCCTGCCTCCAGGCCAGGTGGGGGCCTGCTGCCTCGGCTTCACACAGGCGCTCCAGGGGAGTCTCTTTCCTCCCCACGCTTCTTGTGAGCTTCATTCTTTCTGTCGTGTTTTTGAGAGAGAAAGGTGTACAAGCTGGGGAGGGGCAGACGGGGAGAGAGGGAGAGAGGGTCTTAAGCAGGTCCCACACACGGCGTGGGTCTGGATGTAGGGCTCCATTCCACAACCCTGGGATCATGACAGGAGACAAAATCAAGAGTCAGGTGTTCAGCCTGCTGAGTCACTGAGGTGCCCTCTTTCCTCCCCAGTCCAGTCAGTGAACCCTTCCCCATTCCTGAGTGGGTTTGTGCCACCGTGGTCTGTAACTACACTGATCAGTGTGGTTGCTGTGTGCTTAAATCATGGCTAGTGCCACATGTTGAGATGAAATATTTTGGATATATTAGGTTAAATAAATTATAAAAATTAATTCCATCTTTTCACTTAAATGTGGCTTTTGAGACTTAAAATTATGTTAAGTATCTCCCATTCCATTTCTGTCTCACAGCCCTGGTCTAGAAACAGGGTATCCCGAGTGTTGACAAGTAGCATTTGGGTGAATTTGGCTAGAAGGTTCTCTTGTTCTAGGATCTGGTCGTGTGACTTTCAATAACCAACGCAGTTATCTGAAAGCAGTCAGTGCTGCTTTTGTGGAGATCAAAACCACCAAGTTCACCAAGAAGGTGAGTGCACGGGTCTGGACCTTTACTACTCTGGGCAGGGCTGAGACCAGAGGTGTTTGTGTGCTGGGGGTGTGCAGGCAGTGGGTCAGGCTCCTGGGCGCTCACCTGAGGGCTGGGGTTGAGAATGGCCTGGCCACGGGAGGCTCAGGGGGGAGGGAAGCCGGGACTGTTGAGCCTGTTCAGTATGCGAGCTGTCTGCCCTCACCGGGGATTTGACTGGCATCGCTGGGCAGCTGGCTTCCCGTTCTCCAGCCTGACCTGTGTTCTCTGAATGCTGACCTGGTGCTGGGTGAGTGATGCTGGTGTATAGTTCACTGAGAACCCCACGTTGTGGTGCCTGCCAGCCAGCTCTGGGGGCTGTTGGTGCGCTCTCCCCGCAGTGCTTGCCTTAAAACAGTGAACGTCTGCACTCCTGTTACAGCCCGTAATGCCCCCTCTCTTCTGGCCTGTTGGGCCTCCTGCCAAGAAGAGTCACCTCATTCTCCTCTTTTGCTTTGTGCAGGTTCAGATTGACCCCTACCTAGAAGATTCTCTGTGTCATATCTGCAGTTCTCAGCCTGGTCCTTTCTTCTGTCGAGATCAGGTGAGTCCCCTCGGTACTCCAGATGTCTGGGAAGTCCTTGCCCTCAATTAAAAACTGTCCTGTCACATTTGTCACTAGAATGTTGGTGCTCTCAGTTACCTTGTGGCTGTCTAAGAGCACAGAGGAGACAGTAACATGCTCCGATGGTCAGAGCAGGGACCTACTTGGACAGCTGAATGAAAAATTCTTGGGAAAATCTTTGAGTCCAGTCTTGATACGCTGGCCTCCCCGGTGCCTGGGGTGTTGTGTGCAGTGTGGCCCCGAGGCTGGCCGGGGGAGGCGGGGTTGTGTTTGTGAATGAAAGGCAGCTGGGTGGGTATGATCAGCAGTACCTGTGACCAGGCACCATAGTTCTTTTATTACTTTTTTTATTAAAAAATTTTTAATGTTTTATTATTTTTGAGAGAGAGGCATCGTGAGCAGGGGAGGGTCGGAGAGGGAGGGAGACAGACTCTGGGCAACAGGCTCTGAGCTGTCAGCCCAGCACGGAGCCTGACGTGGGGCTCGAACCCACAAACTGTGAGATCAGTGACCTGAGCCAAACCTGGACACTCAACCGACTGAGTTGAGCACCAGAGTTCTAACTCAGGCCTTCTCGACTGATTTTCCCAACTCAGGGACCCCTTCTCTACCTGTGAACTGCTGCGCGTATATTCGTACCTGGTTTGTATTCACAGGTGTCAGAAACGGGCAGCTTTCCGGTGAATGTTCCTGGCTGGGAACAGGAAGGCGGGGGTGTTGGGGCAGCGTTCCTCAGGTGTTCATGAACGCTCATCACTTGAGGATCTGGTTTATTTTATTTTTATTTTTTGAGAGAGGGGGAGTGCAAGAGGGACAGGCAGTGGGGGAGAGAGAAAGTGCGAGTGAGCAGGGGAGAGGGAGAGAGAATCCCAAGCAGGCTCCTCCCTGTCAGCACAGAGCCCATCGCGGCGTTCATTTTCACGACTGTGAGATCATGACCTAAGCCGAAATCAAGAGTTGGGGGCTTAGCTGAGTGAGCCACTCAGGTGCCTGAGAGAGAGGGAATCTTAAGCAGGCTCCACACTCAGCATCGAGCCCGATGTGGGGGGTGTGATCCCATGACCCTGGGATCATGACCTGAGCTGAAACCAAGAGTCGGATGCTCACCTGACTGAGCCCCCCAGGCGCCCCCAGGATCTTGTTTCCGTGCAGATTCTGACGCAGTGGGCTTGGAGTGCCACGGGAAAGTCCCCATTCCTGACGGGTTTCCCCGTGGCCCAGTGTTGCTGGCTGGTCCCATGCTTTAACAAGAGTTAGGGGAAGTCGTGCCTGTTGAGACACCCACCGCCAGTCATGCTTGGTTTGGGTTTTGTTGGTTTGTTTTTTATTTGCAGTGGTGCTTATTGCTCAGGCTTGGAGGCTCCAGGGGATAAGAGTTAAACTGGAGGCTCCAAAGTGAGGGTGTGAGGCAAACTCGGGTTGTCGGGTAAAGCCCAGAGCAAGGGAGCAAGAATCTCTGTGGTCAGCCCCTCTTAGCAGACTCAGGAGTGTCAGTACCAGTAACAGATGATCCCCACTTTCAGGTAATTGTTGAAAGGTCAGTGGGTGGGCTGAGGTGTCCCAGCTAGCAAGAGGGGGACCGAGACCAAGGTACATACCAAGGCACCTCCCCTCACTGAGCATGAAGAGTTGCCTAGCATGTTGGGATATGGAGCCATGAGGGCTACACCTGCTCTGTAGGAGGTGGAGGGGCAGGGGCCTGGCGAGCAGCCCTGGCGGTGGGAGGGGTGAGCAGAGCCCGCCTGGTCTCTGTGCACAGTAGGAGTCAGGGTGTCTGATCTAGTCAGTCAGTGGGTTTGCCGCGGTTGGTCCGGCCTCTTGTATTTAGGGTGAAAAGGTTCCCCAAGACCATGTCTTCTAACTCCATGGAGACCACCAGGAATCCCCTCCTCCGTCTCCAGAGCGGGCAGGTGGCGTGGGCAGCAGCCCATGCTGGTGCCAACATGACTGTGGCTTCTCTCCTTCTCCCCCCACCAGGTGTGCTTCAAGTACTTCTGCCGGAGCTGCTGGCACTGGCGGCACAGCATGGAGGGCCTCCGCCACCACAGCCCCCTGATGCGGAACCAGAAGAACCGAGATGCCAGCTAGAGGGGCTGGCCGCGCCCACGGCTGGCGGGTCAGGCCTGCCCCTGGCGACCAGGGAGAGCTGGCTTCCCAAGGACAAGGGAAAATCGTAGTCACCTTTGCACTTGCTGAATCTGTCTTTGTTTCTGCACTAATTAATGCACAATGAGTTTTGTCAGGTTTTGTTTTCAGGGGGTGCGCTAGGGCAAGGACCCTCTGGCTCACCCTCCAGGCGACTCTGTAGTTTTCCCAGATTTTAGTTCCTCATTTTGCCGATGAAAAGCAAAAAAAGAAAAAACAACAAAAAAAGAACTACGTGTCCGGGAGGTATTGACACGATGCCTACATCTAGGTTTATTTATTAAAAGCGCTTTTTTACATTCCTTGCAATACTGATGGTGATGGTGTGAGGTCTCGTTGGGTCTGTTCCTGCAGTTGCCATACAGTGCCTTTCCATTTATTTAACCCCCACCTGAACGGCATAAACTGAGTGTTCAGCTGGTGTTTTTTACTGTAAACAACAAGGAGACTTTGCTCTTCATTTAAACCAAAATCATATTTCATATTTTACGCTCGAGGGTTTTTACCGGTTCCTTTTTACACTCCTTAAAACAGTTTTTAAGTCGTTTGGAACAAGAGATTTTTTTTTTCTTTCCTGGCAGCTTTTAACATGATAGCAAATCTGTGTCTGGGGGACTGCTGGTCACTGTTTCTCACAGTTGCAAATCGAGGCATTTGCAACAAGAATAAAAAAAAATTCGTTTGGGATTTGAAACTGGACCGGATAAATGGTATTGAGTGGCTGCTGTGTGTAGTTTTAAATGGTTTATCGCACCTTCTTACGTTGCACTTACGTGGGGGGGAGGGTTGATAGAAGTTTTTAATCACAAAGTCACAGGACTTTTTTCTTTTGTAACTGAGCTAAAAAAAAAAAAAAGGGCTGCTTTTTGGTGGGGGCAGGTGAAGGCTCACAGGAGCCCTTTCTCTCAGAGGGGACAAGTACCCTTTCCTTATTTCTTTCAGTTGAGAAACGTATGAAGGAACAGTTGCAGTCACTGAAATGCTACTGGATTTGAAAACTTGACTTTTTCTTTCTTCTTTTAAAAAAAAAAAACAAACCTACTTGCCCCTCTTTGGGAAGCCGTGTGCCAAAGAACCAGTGTCGTACCCCCTCCCTCCTGCTGAGCTGACGTCGCATTGTTGCATCTCCCAGCTGCTCTGTGGGTTTCGTGAAGCTGTGTGTGAAGTCTCTACCTCATTGTAGTATATGCAGGCAAGACTGCGCCTCCTGCAGACTGTGGAGTAAGCTGTGGTGTAGTTTTTTTGGCACATAATAAACACGTTGCAGCAGAGTTCTGGTTCCGTCTCTGTCTGAGGTGTGGGCGCAGTGGGGCTGTGGGGCCAGAGGCCTGGAGGGTAAAAATTCGTGCTTCCTTGGATTCTCTGTGATGGGATTCCAGCCCGGCTTGATGGCGGGGATGTGTGGGAGACCTGCCCCTGTGCGTCCTCCTTGGCCATCTTGTGGTCAAGTGCACCTTGGCGATGCCTCTCCGGCGGGCGGATAGCTTTAGTCCGAGCATAAAAAGCCCTCGCACACAGGCTTCTTGGAGCTCCTCTTCTCAGAGCCTCTGACCCAGCTTGGAGAAGCCGGAGGCACAGCTCAGGCCGCCTGTAAGCCCCAGGCTGGATTCTTCTTGGGGGGCTTCCCATCCTCTTGGACTCATCTGTGCTGACCCAGCCCCTTTCTGAGCCAGAGAAACATTTTTTGCTCTTTCAGAGCCCTGTTACTCTGGACTCTCTCACAGGCTCCCAGGATTTGTGAGAGGGTCTGCTGATGGTTTTTCCAGGTAGGCTGTGCTGGGCCCTGCTGCCGGACCGATGCTTTGGACTAGAACCTGGCACACCGAAGCACCCCTTCTGCGAGATGTGCAAGACTTCACTGTCGGAGGGGGAGGTGGGAGTCCTCGGGCCGAGAGTGAGAGGCCTGGCTGGCAGCAGCCTGGCATGAAGTTTGCTGGTGCTGGTAAAGCTCCTGCGATTCCCTCAGGGGCCATGACACACCCTCCCTTTTGGGGTCCTCTTCTCCTATTTCACATGGCATAGAGGCATCTCTTCTCCCCTCTGTCCCCCTCATCATTCAGGATAAAAAAGCTGTCACTTGCAGGGAGAGGGCTTCCTGTCCTATACAGCCTTCTGTTCCCAGAGTATGGTCTGGCCAAGGTGACCAGGAAAGGAGTTGCAGGGGAGGGTCCAGCCCGGGGCCCTTTACATCATGCCACCTGGCCAGCTCAGCCTTTTCTTAGGGCAGGTGGGGGCCTGGGACTGGCTTCAGAGTTGGGCGAGCAGAGCCGGAGGAGGGGCCACGGAATGCCAGGGGAAGTCTGCTCTGGTGGCTTCAGAAGGGCCTGGTTCGGGGATGGGTGTGGCGGGAACAGCCTGAAGACAGAGGTGGTTGGAGGAGGTGCCTCGGGGGCTGGGAGCACCTTGGTGGACTGCGCCCTCTGCTTGCATGTTTGAGCTTTAGAGGCGCTGGGAATTAGCTAAGCAAAATGGCCCTGACTGTCGCTGCTTAGGAAATAAGACAAGTCACCATGACAAGTGCTAAGAAATCTTACAGCAGATTTAAGAGGCTGCTGATGCTACTTTAAGTTGGAGGGAAAGCTCCCGATAATGTGACACTTGAGCAGAGACTGGGAAGAAATGAACTCAGCCTCTCCTAGGCACACCTCCGACCCCCAAGCTAGACCCGCGGGCCTCCTTGACCCAGGGACGTTTGAGGGTCCAGGGAGGAGAGGGGCACCTTCCTGCTTACCTTTACACACCCGAATCGCCGTCCCCAGGACGCTAAAGCCTCCCTCCGTCTCGCCCCCGCGTGCAGAAGACACGCACCCCTTCTGGTCTAGGGCACGTAAAGCGATCTGTCCTGGAACGAGGAGCAGAGGCAGCCGGCCCAGGACATCCCGGGGCGCGGCGAGACGGGGAGCGGAAGCCTCGTCCGCAGGGGGCGGGCCAGGCGCTCGTCCCGCCTACCGGAGGAAGACGGCCCGCCTGCACTTCCGCCCCGCCCCGCCAGGAGTCGCTGTGGAGTTCCCGACTGGGCTCCGCGCGTCCCAGGTTAGGCGGAAGCGCCTTTCTGGCCGGCGCCTTATAGGTCTCTCTTTTGCTTCCTGTTTCCTCTTTTACTATACCCGCCAACATGGTAGGTATCGTAACCCGAGGCCCCGTCCCCGTCAATCGTCCTCCATCCGCGGCTTTCCGCGGCCCCCTGCGCTCGAGGCTGGGCGCCGGGCCCCGCCAGGCCCTAGCCTCCGCGGGCCCCTGGCCTCCGCGCTGAGCCCCTCGCTCCAGCGCTGCCCGGCCGGCCCTCCTCTCCCTGGGGGCTCATCCCCAGCCCGCGATCCTGCTCCCGTCGGACGGGGACGCCGCACTCTTCCTCGGAGGGCTGCCGTGGCTCGCGAGTGACCCCGTGTTGTCCAACCCGCAGGGCCGCGTCCGCACCAAGACCGTGAAGAAGGCGGCCCGGGTCATCATTGAGAAGTACTACACGCGCCTGGGCAACGACTTCCACACCAACAAGCGCGTGTGCGAGGAGATCGCCATTATTCCCAGCAAGAAGCTCCGTAACAAGATCGCAGGGTGAGCTGACGGGTCTGGCGGAGGGTGGGGAGTCGCGGCGCGGCGTCCGCCGAGCTCCCACTCGGGAGCGGCCGGCGGCCCTGCTGCTGGTGTCGGGACGAGACGCGGCGGGTTCTCTTGCGGGCCTGCCCTCTCGGACGGGGCTGTCCTGGTGACACGCCGCGGCAGGGACGTCGGAAGGAACAAGGGAGGCGGGGGACGGCCGAGAAAGCTGGAGGTGGAGGGTCGGGTGGCTCGCAAAGAACGGGAGCAGAGTGCGCGCGAGGCGGCGGAGCTGGGCGCGCGCGCTCGCTCCCGGGGTGGTGAGTCCCGCCCCCTTTTCCCGGCCGAGCGGGAGCGGCGGCCGCTGCGCCTCCCTCCCGCCCTCCCGAGGCGGCGGGGGCCGGCGGGGGCCGGAGCGCTAACTGGCACGTGCCCGTTGCAGCTATGTCACGCATCTGATGAAGCGGATTCAGAGAGGCCCGGTGAGAGGCATCTCCATCAAGCTTCAGGAGGAGGAGAGAGAAAGGAGGGATAATTACGTACCCGAGGTAAACTTCTGGGTCTTTCTCTGGGCCTCTGGCGCAGCCTGCGAGAGAAGCAGGTGCCTGGTTCCCCAAGGGACCTCCGCCGAGACTCAGAAAGGGGGTCTTCTATCCGTGTAACCTCTCAGCCAGCTCTAGGTGCCCATAATCCACGTGCCCGTGCCATAGCCTTTTTCTGCCCTGTTGGGACCGTTTGGGTCCGTTCTGGCTTCTCATGTGAGAGCCCTTCATGGTGTGTGTTGGAGGATTGCCGATCGCCCTTCTGGTTTGATCATTTGCCTTCGCATAGGGTTCCCGGGGTGTGGGCCTAGTGTTGACGTTTTCTGAAAACTGGTTGGATGTTCATGAGGGTAAACAAAGGTAAAACCAGGAGAACTGATCCCCATTAAGCAGACTGCTCACCTTGCCGCGTGCCCTCCCCTCCTCCATTTAAGAATCACGGTGAGGGGCGCCTGGGTGGCTCAGTCGGTTAAGCATCGGGCTCTGTGCTGACAGCAGCTCAGAGCCTGGGGCCTTTCTTCCGATTCTGTGTCTCCCTCTCTCTGACCCTCCCTTGCTCGTGCTGTCTCTGTCTCTCAAAAATAAATAAAAAACATTAACAAAATTTTTTTAATTAAAAAAAAAAAAAGAATCCCGGTGAAAAGGTGGGGATAGCTAGAGAGGACTCACTGGTTGACATTTGGGACCTGTCTTGTTCCTTCTAGGTCTCAGCCCTGGATCAGGAGATCATTGAAGTAGATCCTGACACTAAGGAAATGTTGAAACTCTTGGTAAGTGTTCACTGAATTCCTGAGACTTCCTAAGGACTTCAAGAACCAACAGTAGGGGCGCCTGGGTGGCTCGGTTGGTTGAGCATGCAGTTTCGGCTCAGGTCATGATCTCATGATTTGTGGGTTCGAGCCCCACATCGGGCTGTGCTGACAGCTAGTTCAGAGCCTGGAGCCTGCTTCGGATTCTGTGTCTCCCTCTCTCTCTGACCCTCCCCTGCTTGCGCTGTCTCTCAAAAATAAAAAACATTAAAAGAAAAAAGAACCATCAGTAACTTTCTATTACCTCTGATGATACTAGCAACCAGGCATTCTTCTCATCATCCTTTAGACCTTACTTCCTTCCGTCCTCAGCAGGCCCCAAGAGAGGCATCCTGTTGTTTCCATTTCCTAGTTGAGGAAGGGGCAGTTTGAATGCTGGTGGGCGGCAGGGTTGGGAAATCCGTCTGCACTTAAGCCACTAGACACACTGCCTCCAAGATGGGGTTCGCAGGTTAGTGGATGCCAAGCTTGCACTGCACGGGAAGACCATTCTGAAAGCCATTGGCCATGCTGGCATGACTTCCAGGACCCCCCTCCTCTCTTCTTCCCTTGTCTTCTTGCCTCTGTGGCCGCTCCTTAACCTTTGCCCCTTGGTTCCAGCTCTGGTTGTTTTTTCATATTTCATGCTTTCCTTCGGCGTCATTCCTTCGGTGTCTGTATGCTGGCCACTCACATGGACGGTGGTCTCCTCTGCACGCTTATGGCAGTTTAGTTAGCTTTATGTGGCTTCTCCTAGTGTTCTCCACAGTTCAATTAAGCGGGACAGCCACACTGAACCCATTTTGTTGGCTTTTTTTTCCAGGACTTTGGCAGTCTGTCCAACCTGCAGGTCACTCAGCCTACCGTCGGGATGAATTTCAAAACACCACGTGGAGCCGTCTGAATCTGCTGTGCTGTAATGTCTTCAATAAACCTTGGACAATAACCTTGCCTGTGTCCTCTGTGGGTTCTGTGCCAGTAGCACTAAGGGCAGGAGTTCTTTCTCGAGGGAGAAATCCTGAAGAGCCCGGTGCAGCGGGAGCCTCTGTAAGTCGCCTCTGGGTGGTGCCCACACGGCCAGTGGAGCGCCGAGCCACCCTGCCTGGTCCTGGCAGGCCCTGGGCACTGACCTTGGCTTCGTGCAAAAGTCAGGAGATACTTGACCCGGACCCCGCCTGCCCTGGATGTTTGATGCTTGGCCTCTTAGGCACACACAGTCTAGGCCAGTGAACCTTGAAAGGGTGACACTCCTCACGTGTTTGAAGGTTGGGCTTTGTGGGTGGGGTCCGCCCAGAACCTGGGACATAGGACGTTCAAGTGTGAGTGAAGGTGGAGGGGGTGCATCTGTTTAAAGGGAGGCAGAGCTGCTGGTGTGTCCCGGGTGGGTCGCTCTGAGCTCCTGGTCAGGGGGTGGGAGCAGCGGGGCAGGGCTGCTGCCTGCAGAGCAGCGGGGGGAGAAGCCCTGCTGTGGGTGATCACACATTTGTCTGCTTTTTGTGTCCAGGGCCCCCTGGGCCTGTGTGCAAGCATGGGTGTCCAGGTCTCTGCAAGGAGGTGGCGGGAACCGGCCCGGCCCGGCCCGGCCCTGCCCTTGCCCATCCCTCCCGTGGCCGGCACAGAGCTACAGCAAGCATTGTAAACACGTGTCACAGTTTTTGACGCAATTTGCCTTGCGGAAACTTTGCAAAAATAGTACAAGGAACTTCAGCTCCCCAGACCTACCAGTTCATTTTGTCCCAATTGCTTTATATGTGTGTGTACACGCTTCTTTCTGGTCTGAGATAAAGTTGGAAGCACGCTCTTTTGCCCCAAATATTCCAGCGTCCACTTCCTAGGAACAAGGACGCTCCCGTAACCGCAGTGCAGCGTGCAAAACCAGGAAGGCCAGCATGGGTACACTACCGTGAATCCACAGTCTGTCATCAACTTTCTCCAATTTCCCAATCGTGTCTCCTATAGTTCGCTCTGCCCTGTTCCAGGTCCATCCGGGATTCCCTGCGTCTCGGGTGCGTGTCCCTCGAGCCTCCTTTCTGCGTCTTTCATGACTGGCATTTCTGAGTAAACGTAATTGACTTTGTAGAATGTCCTTGAGTTTGGGTGGTTTGGTGTTCCTCATAATTCGATTTAATCTACCTTTTTCTGTAGGAATGCCACAGACCTGATCCTGGGTGCTTGGCGCTTCATTGCAGGAGGCAGGATTTCCTCACATTTGGGGTGACGCTTACACCGAGCACTTACGTTAAGGTGCACCTGTCATTTCTCCATCATGAAGTTGTCTTTTCCGCTTTGTAACTGGTAAAACGTGGGAGGAGGTCAGGATATTGTAATTCCATAAGGAAGCTCGCTCTCATTCACAACAAACTTGTTCCCGTTTTCTGTGTGGGGTCGGGCGTCCCCAGCAAATACTCTGCCTTCTAAATATCACCGCGCTCCCAGCCGCCTCCCGCACCCGCCCCTTCGGTGTTTGGTCAGGCGTGGGGGAAGGGCTGGGCGCTCTGCATGGGGGACCCAGAGGACCAATAAAAGGTGAAGCCGGCAGCCTTGCAGTTCGCCGTGACCTCTGCTGCTTCCCCCCACGGGGAGACAGCGTCCTTGCTCCTTCCCGTTGCTGCGGCCCCTGCGGCCCCGGGGCCTCGAGCCGCGAGGGTGCAGGCCTCCGGCTGGGAGCGGACCGCTCGCAGAAGCTGCTGGATGCTCCTGCCGAGCCCACGAGCTCCTCCAGGCCAGACTCGGCTCAGCCGCACTGGCGGCGGCGCCCCGCGGAAGCAGGTGGCCCGCCCCCGCCCGCGGGGCTGGGAGGTGCGCTTCCGGGAGTGGGCGTGGTCCGCGCCGGGGCGGGGCGGGGCGGAGTCCGCGCAGGTGCGGGGCGGCCGCACGGGGTCTGGGTCGCATAAAAGGGGCTCGGCCTGGCCCCGCGAGCAGCCTTCCGCCTTCCGTGTCGGGGACGCTCTGCCCCTTAAAGATCGGAAAATGCTCCCGAAACGTACGGAGGTACTTGTTCTCCTTTTTGTTCTATAGCGTCCTTGGCTGTTTACGTTAAAGGATAGTTTTCAACACCCACGCGGAGGGAAACGGCTCTCATACAGATAGATTCCAGCTGAACACAAGCATTGTTTGTTGTTGTTGTTGTTTACTCAGTGAGGGAGTTGAGGACATGTCCCTATCAGTCGACAGCTGTGGAGTCAAGGACTGTTGAAAGGACTTTGTAAATGGACACGAACCTGATTTTCTCCACAGTCAGGAAGTGCATCAACTCTGTCGCCGACAGAGTCTGTTTCTTTGCACACCTGCAGGTCAGGACGGAGCCGTGACACGGCCGCCGCGCAGGCACGGGTGGGCACCTGGTAGAACCCTACGGTTGTTGCTTCCTAGCAATGCCGAGCTTTGCCCTGAAACACAGGTTTCGCCTCCTCTCCTAACATCCTTGTCCCTTGCGGTCTCGGTCAACTTTATCAGGACAGTCCATAGTTGCGCTGAAATGAGAAACACTCCCCGTCATTATTTACCGTTTTCAACACTGTTTTCTTTCTTTGCGAAGTTAAACTTGTCAGATGTTTCGCTCTTTTATCGACAGTTTCCCAAAAAACAGCACTTGAAGTTTTCCCCTTCTTTCTGCTTTTCCTGAGTTTGCCTCCTTCCCCTCCTCAGAGAGTGGACGAAACGACCCCGTGGTGAGGGATGTGAACTTAGCTTATTTTCTCTGTTTTAACTGCAGGGGTCAGCAAACCATAGCGGGCCCGTTTGTGTGAGAGTTGAGAACGGTTAAGAGTGGTTTTTTTTTACATTTTTTTTACGTTTTGAGGGTCACACCCATCACCATATCGTGACCTTTTATTTCTTAACAATTATTAATGCAAACAAGGCAAATGATTTTGAATGGCTTTCCTTGGCTCTCGAATCAGAAAAAAGTGTTATCAATCCGGCTCCGGTGTTTATGCAAGAGTCAATGCTAAGTTTAAAAGCTGCGGTTTAGCCTCCATAAGGAGTTGGCTTAGAACCCCAGGTGAGAGTATTTTTAAGGACGAGAACTAACGAACCCAGTATGACCTGAAGTGGGAATCAGCTGAGCTAGTGTTGCAGCTGTTGGTTGTGGAGATCTGTGTGGAGCAGAAAAAGGCTTCTTTGAACAAATTTCAAAGCTCGCAGGATTGTAAAATGTTTAAAAGCCACGGCGATTCAGTATGTTACTCATCCATACGTATTTTGCAGAAAATACCTAAATCTGTCACCAGTAAATTTCATTTGCCCCCACAGACGTAACCATCTTCAGTTCCGTGAGGTTTGTATGTAACTGTGATAACACACAGCATGATGTTTATCAGTTTACCCCCCTTGTCAGTCAGTGTACGAATCCGTGGCATAAATATGTCGACAGTGTTCCAGTTACCATCATCATTTCTAAGACCCTTTCACAGCCTCTAACAAAACTCTACCCATTAGACAATAACTCCCTATTTCCCTCACCCCAGCCTCTGGTGGCCTTGATTCTGCTTTCTGTGTCCTATGAATTTGCCTACTCCAAATGGCTCGCACAGGTGGATTCATATAGTGTTTGTCTTTGTGTGTGTGTGTGTGTGTGTGTGTGACTGGCTTATTGTACTAAGCAAGCATGGTCTATCCACGTTGTTTTGGTATTTTGGGTTTTGTTTCCTAGAGGATGCCCTGTGAACCAGCTGAAACGTTTGATAATTTGGCAAATGTTTGTGCCTTAAGAGGCTATACTTGAAACGCTTATGCCCTGCGAGGGGTTAGAGGACGCCCCTGCGGAAGCCAGCCTCGGCGCGGGTCTGCGGTGGTGTTCCGGGATGTCACCTAGGGATGTCTACACAGAGCTGTGTCTGTTTCCAGTACCTCTAGCTGAGCAGGGGACAGCCCTTGAGTCTCCAGAGAGGTTTTTCTGAGCCCAGTTACGTCCCAGCAAGGAGAAGGAGCGTGACGTTGTTTTTCTGGTCGAGCGTAGCATATACCTTGCTCCAGCGCTGTGGTTCACCCACCAGGGGCCCATGTCGGCGGCAGTGACTACTAGTTCGGGTCCTATAATGCTATTTAGGCGTCAGTATAACCAGCTGTCAGATTGATGAGTGAATGTGGCCAAGGATTTTAAAAACCAATGTGAAGGAATGTTGGGTTTGTGCCTGGCTCGTTAACAGGAGGGAGCTGCAGCTTGAAAAATAGCGCGTCGTGGAGGATCCTTGGATAAATAGGATAGATTGAGACAGGCAACATCCAGTTAGTCTCTGAATCAGCACTGAGAAAGCGAGGTTGAGTTACCTGATTTTTTTTTTTTTCCTCTTAGCGTGAAGGGACACTTCAAGGGAGGAGAATACAGGTGGAGGCAGAAGTTTCTGAGATGTGACCTGGGGATGTGTATACTTGATGTTGCTGTCTGCTTTCAGAACTTGGAAATTGGCTCTGCAAGTCCTTACTTTGCGATCGTCCCATTGTCCTGCAGGGAATGATCTGGGCCTCGCTTGGTGTGGCTCACGTGAATCTCGGAGGATTTTTCTTTAATTTCTATGGCAGTGTAGGTTTGCTGTGTGTGTGTGTGTGTGTGTGTGTGTGTGTGTACTTTTTTTTAATGTTTGTTTATTTTTGAGAGAGAAACAGAGCGTGAGCAGGAGAGGGGCAGAGAGAGAGAGGGAGACACAGAATCTGAAGACAGGCTCCAGGCTCTGAGCTGTCAGCACAGAACCCGACACAGAACTCAAACCCACAAATCATAAGTCGATGACCTGAGCTGAAGTCGGACGTTTAACCCTCTGGGCCACTCAGGCGCCGAGGTTAGCAGTGTCTCATATGTTCTTTCCCAGTAAGGTGACACTTCATGCTTCTAAAAAATCGTCATGCACACCCAGTCTCCCGGCTGAAAGGGATAGTAAGGCTTGTCAGTTGGCGGAGTTCTTGTGCTTTACCAGTTGATGACTTGTTAGGTCTTGCATAACTAGAGCTAGTTACAGCGTTACATCGTTAACTGACATCCCTGTGATGTTCACTCGGCCTAGGAACAGAAACCTCAGAGATGCCAGTGGGCCCAGGATGATGAAAAACTATTTCAGAAGGGGTCAATCCACGTCTCCTATTTAGAGGATTCTAGATTTTTACAGAGGACAGAGGTAATGCTTCTGGTTTTTCAAGCCCTCTCTTAACAGATTTTTCCTTTTTTTAAAAAATTTTTAATATTTTTATTTTTGAGACAGAGAGAGAGACAGAGCATGAGCAGGGAATGGGGCAGAGGGAGAGGGAGACACAGAATCGGAAGCAGGCTCCAGGCTCTGAGCTGTCAGCACAGAGCCTGATGCAGGGCTCGAACTCATGAACCACGAGATCATGACCTGAACTAAAGTCAGACACTTAACTGACTCAGTGCCCAGGTGTCCCTTCATAGATTTTCCTAAAGCCCTTTTTTTTTTTTTTGGTATCAATTTTTAGATTCCACTTGTCTTTATGATTGAGAATGGTGTGAGGGATGAAAGTAGCTCAGAGTTTTTTAAGCAAGTAGTTTGTTTCTGCTACCAGCGAGCACTTTGGTCTGACTTAACCCATAACGGAATGCCAGGATAGACAGTCTTATTAATTTCTCTACCAATGTTGTGACCTCAGTGTGCCTAGTGGGATAGCATTCAGTCCGTTCATGACCACGCAGACAATGACCAAGTTGTAGAAACAGCCTGAAGCTGGTGGTAAGTCTATAAAATCCATTTGGAGAATGCTGCTGGGCCCAGGGGAAGCCTCGAAGGACAGATCTGCGTTCCTTAGTGTTCTCTTGTCTGCACACATGTCCCATCTGATGGGAGGGAAGGGCAAGCAGAAAGGTCGAAAGGAAAGGGGTACAGGACATCCATGTGGCCAGCGTGTCCTCTGTCTGGTAAACATACGGCGCTCTTGTGAATCCGCGTGTCTTTGGCAGATTCCAGGATCTCTGCCCGACAGTCTGTTACATCACACGGGGGTGAGAGCAGGTTTATAAATTGGGTAGAGAGAGGATGGGGGGCTCTATTTTCAGCCGTGTGTGGTCAGTCGTGTCAGCCCTGGTGTTCCCAGCGAGAGGCTGTCAGCTTCCTCAGTACCGGCTGGACCGTGAACGGTAGTTGAGTTTGGTCGCGAGACGAATAGACTGGAAAAGTGTAACAGTCACATGCTCATCAGCGACAGTCGTGTCCACAGAGGTGAAGAATCCACAGGATTTCCAGATGGTGCCAACAGTGTGGGAGGCTCCATAGGCATCCCTGGCGTTGTAAATGGTGGCACTGTTACCTCTGCCGACGTGCAGACTCTGAGTCCAGTGGCGCGGGCTGACATGACGTTGGGTACCGCGCATGCCTTCGGCGTGCCATGTGGGGAAGCCGTGGTATGACCGGTCACATGTTCCTGGGGTGTGGTTTAGGAGCGCCATCGTAAAATTTGAAGTCAGTTTGGCTTCGAAGCCATTTCTGTGGTTGCAAGGCGGCTTGGAGCGGAGCTCTCCATCAGGGAGGAGGCAGAGGAGCTGGATTTCAAGGGTTAAAACCATGTCCGATGGCAGCGGTTTGGCTAATAGGGCTTGTTCGTGGGCCCTTTGCCTCCACGTAGACAGGGCCTTTTGCTGACCTTTTTTTCCTTAAAGTTTATTTATTTGGGGAGAGAGGAAGAGAAAGAGAGCCCCCAAGCAGGGGAGGGGCAGGGAGAGGGGGAGAATCTCAAACAGACTCCACATAGAGCCCAGGGTGGGGCTTGATCCCACGAACCACGAGATCATGATCTGAGCCGAAACCAAGAGTTGGAGGCTTAACCCACTGAGCCATCCAGGCACCCCCTCCCCTTTTGCCAACTTGTATCAAGTGTCCCCAGGATGTGCGCTGTACTCCTGTGAGCAGGGTTCCCAGCCCGCGATACTCTAGCCTCCTTATGATAACTGTGGGGGAGAGCAATACGCTTCCTCCACCTTCTTAGGTCCCGTGGTCGCGGCCTACCCTCTGAATGGGCTGTGGTTCCGGCAGGTTTGGTCGATGCTTGCGTGGTGGTCGCAGGTGGCGGTGTCTAGCTCGTGCTGCGTGATGCCTACAGGTTTCAGCTCCAGGTCAGCCACCCCCTTCCTCCGCTGGCCCTGCAGCCCTAGGGAGATTGTCTGCTTGGTAATTTACAGCTACCAACACGCATTTAAAGTTTTTGAGAGACTACAACGCACCAGGGAGAGTATGATGATTACTCTTAAGCGGATAATTTCCACTGTGTGTGGAGTGTACTTCGAAGCCATGGTCCTCAAGACCCAAATCAATCAAAGTCCAATCAGTCAAAAGGTCTATGTGGAAGGAGTCACCTTTTTACAAAAAAATTTTTAATGTTTTTTATTTATTTTTGAGAGACCGAGGCAGCGTGAGCAGGGCAGGGACAGAGAGAGAGGGAGATACAGAATCCGAAGCAGGCTCCAGGCTCTGAGCTGTCAGCACAGAGCCCGACGCAGGGCTCGAACCCACGAACCGTGAGATCATGACCTGAGCCGAAGCCGGACGCTTAACCAACTGAGCCACCCAGGCGCCTCAGGAGTCGCCTTTGTAAGCCATGCGGCGTGTTTTATGATCTTATATAATTGAGTTTCCACTTTCCCAGAAGTATTAATCCAGGTACAGCACACAGTGTGGGCCGTAGCACAGATAACCTTCTTTGCTAAAGATCATCAGCTATTACTCTATTATCGGGAGCAGCTTGAGCCAGAGAGTCTGAGGATTTTCACGGGGCAGCTGTTGCTTTCGCAGCAGATTCTGCAGTAACTTTCAGAATTAAGGAGAGCGGTGCCTGGGGGGCTCAGTGGGGTGAGCATCTGACTCTTGATTTCAATTCCGGTCATGATCTCAGGGCTGTGAGTTCACCCCCCACAAGGGGCTCCATGCTGGGCGTGAAGCCTCCCTAAGAAAATGAGGGGCACCTGGGTGGCTCAGTCAGTTAAGCATCATGATCTCGTGGTCCAAGGGTTGGAGCCCCTTCAATTCTATGTCTGTCTGTCTCTCTCTCTCTCTCTGTCTCTCTCTCTCTCTCTCTCTCTCTCTCTCTCTTTCCCTTCCCCATTTGTGCTCTCTCTCTTAAATACAAATAAGACATTAAATTTTTAAAAAAGAAGAAAATAATAATTAAGGAGATGTTCCTGATCACAGACTCATTGACTTTTATCCCTAATCAGATAAGTAGGAACCTACCAGAAGGAGTGAATCCTCAATTGGGAAAGTCTCTTGGCAGGTGATTTTTCTTTTTTCTAAGTGTTTTGTTTAACTCCTAGTTAGTTAAGAATAGTTTATATTGGTTTCCGGTGTATGATGCCGTGCCTCCACATTTCCGCACATCACCTGGCGCCCACCATGTCAGGTACACGCCTTAGTCCTCATCAGCTGTTTACCCCACGGCCTCACGCCCCTCTCCTCCAGAGACCGCCTGTTCTCTAGAAGAGCTGTTTCTTGGTTGATCTGTTTTCTTCCCCTTTGCTTGTTTGCTGTTTTTTAAATTCCACATAGGAGTCAATTCATGTATTATTTGTCTCTGACTGATTTCACTCAGCATTACACTCCCTAGCTCCACCCATGTCATTGCAAATGGCAAGATTTCGTTCCTTTTGATGGCTGAGTAATAGTCCAGTGTGTGTTTGTGTGTGTGTGTGTGTGTGTGTGTGTGTGTGTGACAGTATATGTACCACAGCCACATTCTCCATCCATCAATTGATGGTCTGTCTGTGTTGCAGCATATATGAAATTACATTCCTTTTAATGACTAAATGATATATGGATAAACAAAGTGTGTGTGTGTGTGTGTGTGTGTGTGTGTGTGTGCGCGCACGCGCATCAGGCTCTGTGCTGACAGTGCAGAGAATGCTTGGGATTTTCTCTCTCCGCCTCTCCCTTGTTCACTCTCTCAAAATAAATAAGCTTAAAAAAAATCATTTGGCCATAGCGTATGGGTTTATTTTGGAACTCCCAGTTCTGTCCCATTGGTCTGTCCGTCTTTGTGCCGCTACCGCAGGATTCTGATTACTGTAGCTTTGTACTAAGCTTTTAAGCATGAGTCGTCCAGCTTCATTCTTTTTCAAATTTTTTTTTTTTTTTGGCTACTTGGGTGTATTGGTTTGCTAGGGCTGCTGTAACACAGTACCAAAGGGGGCGCCTGGGTGGTTCAGTTGATGAAGCATCTGACTTCAGCTGGGGTCATGATCTCATGGTTCATGAGTTCAAGCCCCGCATCAGGCTCTGCTGGCAGCTCAGAGGCTGGAGCCTGCTTCGGATTCTGTGTCTCCCTCTCTCTCTCTGCTTCTGCATCACTCATGCTCTGTCTGTGTCTCTCTCTAAAAAATAAATATTTTGAAAATTTTTACTAAGCAAAACAATATACCAAAGACTGGGTAGATTAAACAGATGCTTATCTCCTTATGCTTCTGAAGGCTACGAGTCTGGGATCAGAGTGCTAGCAGGTCTGGTCTCTCCCGCCGCCTCTCCGTGGCTGGCACGTGACTGTGGGTGTGCATCCCTGGTGTCCTGCCGGGTGTCCATGTCTCTTCTTACCTTTAATGGCCTCTCTGTAACTTAATCATCTTTTTTAAGGAGTTTTTTTAAGTTTGTTTATTTTGAGGGGGAGAGAGAGAGAGAGTGCAAGCAAGCTAGGACAGCAGATGGACAGATAGAAAGAGGGAATCCCAAGCAGGCTCTGTACGGTCAGCACAGAGCCCAATGTGGAGCTCGAACCCACGAACTGCGAGATCATGACCTGAGCCGAAATCAACCTGAGTGTTGATGAGGATACTCAACCGACTAAGCCACCTAGACACCCCAATCACCATTTTATTTAAAACTTTTTTAAACAATTTTTTTTTCAGAATGTGTTTGTTTTGAAAGAGGGAGAGCATGAGAAGGGGAGTGGCAGGGAGAGAGGGGGAGCGGGAGCCCTAGCAGGCTCCGAGCTGTGCACAGAGCCCAAGCTGGGGCTTGAATCCATGATCTGCGACATCATGACCTGACCTGAAATCAAGTCACATGCTCAACTGACTGAGCCACCCAGGTGCCCCTTAATCACATTTTAAAAGTCCTGTGTTCAAATATGGTCACATTTTGAGGTGCTGGGGGTGTAGGACTTCACCATACGGATTTAGGGGAACACAGGTGAGCCCAAGACATGGACTGCATGCAGTTCCATAGGATTTTGAGGATCAGCTTTCCTGTTTCTGCACAAAAGGCCATTGGAATTTTGATAGGAGTTGCACTGAGTTTGTAGATGGCTTTGGGGATTACTGACCCCAAGTCTTCCAATCCATGAGCATGGGACATCTTTCCATTTATTTAGGTGTTCTTTAATTTTTTTCAGAACTTTTTTTTCCAGGCAGCAAATCTTTCACTCATTGGCTACATTTATTGCTGAGTAGTCTGTTTTAGGTTAGGATACTGTGATGTGATAAGAAATATATATTTGGTTTTTGTCCCCAGTTCTTGGCACAAAAGTTTCTGAAATGCTTTAAATTCCCTGAGTGGTAGGGGTGGGAGGACCCCTTATATCCTTTTCACCAGGCCTACTGAGGTCACTCTTGGCGGGCTCACAGATAGCTTGGGGGCTAGCTGCTTGAAGAACCAAGCGTGTGACTGGAAAATTGGAGCATTCGGCTCTACCCCTGATCTCTGGGGCAGAGAGAGGGACTGGAGATTGTTACTCGCCAGCAGTCAATGATTTGATTTGCTCAATTGTGCTACATGATTGATCCTCCCTAGAAACTAAATGGAAGAGCTACTGGGTTGGTGACCATGGGCCAGGAAGGTGGCACATCCCCAGCTCTGGGACGGAACTGCTGCACTCAGGACCCTGCCAGACCTCAGCCTGTGTATCTCTTCATCTGACTGTTGATTTGTTTCCTTTATTTTTTAATTTTTAAAAATGTTTTTGAGAGAGAACGTGCAGGGGAGGGGCAGAGAGAGGGGGAGTACAGAGGATCTGAAGCAGGCTCTACCCTGACAGCACAGAGAGCTTGACACAGGGCTTGAACCCGTGAACTATAAGCTCATGACCTGAGCCGAATTGGATGCTTAACCAACTGAGCCGCCTAGGCGCCCCTCATTTGTACCCTTTATAATTAACTAGTTATGGTAGAGTTTTTTCCTGGGTGATATGAACCATTATAGCAAACTAGTGAACCCAAGGAAGAGGTCATGGGAAGCCCCAGTTTGTACCCGAGTCAGACAAAAGCGAGGGTGACCTGGGGACTCACTCCTTGTGATCGCTGCCTCACTCCTGGGGGAGCCTCGTGGGATGAACTCTCAGCCTGTGGCGTCGCTGTTAGCTCTGAGTAGTTAGCGTCAGGATTGACTTAAATGGTACGACACTCAGTTGTTACCTACAGAGAGCTAGAGACTTGCTGGGGGATTTGTGCTGGTCTTCCGGGGAAGGAGCTGGGAGGGCGCCGGTGGGCGAGGCCCACCTGGTGGCGCTGCTTAGCTCGCCTAGGTGGGGGTGGGTGGGGGTGGGTGGGGTGTGTGTGTGTGTGTGTGTGCGCGCGCGCGCTAGAGGTGAAAATGCCTTCGCCCAGCTCTCTAGTCTCCGGAGCAGGACGTTCGCACCCCCACAGACACGTGGCCATGCGCCCCTCCTTTGTCCCAGCTCCCCACCTGTCTGCTCCCCACCGTCCCCAGTCCAAGTCCAGGCCGTGTGCCTGCCGGGTGCTGCCTCCCTCCGGAGTTTTGCCTCCGATGGGGCTGGGTTTCAAACCCCTCAGTGCGGAGACCCCTGCAGCTGGGACTGTCCGGGGGAGGGTCCCCGAGCACTGGCTGGGTGCCGACTCGTCCCAGACCCTGTGTGCTGGCGGCGCGGCGGCGGAGCTCAGAGTTGATGGGAATAACCGCCTGCAGCCGGCGCCACACTTGGCCGCACGCTGGTGTCTGTGTCCCAGTATCAGTCGACGGGGCCGCCCTCCCGGGTCCCCTGGACCTTTGCCCGCGGGCAGGCCGGATGGCCCCTACTAAGTGCCCTCCACGCAGGAGAAACGCTTCTCCCTGTGGGCACACGGACCCTTCCGACCCTCTCCTGGGGCCTCACCCCGCTTCCTAACCAAGCCCCGCCAGGCACTGAGCCCCGAACATTCCGACTCCGCGCTCCTCTCTCCACACAACCCTGGTGGTGGTGAAACCCCCTTCTTTCTCCCCGGCGGGGGTTTTGGGGAACAGATTTTTTCTTTTTGTAAGATTTAATAGATGGAGGCAGAGATGAGAGGAAAGAAAAAGACCAGGTTATGGAGCCAAGAAAGCCTTTATTGGGATCTGCGATTCCGGGGCGAGGTTCCATGACCCCGGGAGTG